>JAOWBN010193514.1:0-27567 GCA_028565015.1 Pinguicula moranensis
ATTAAGTGCCATTGAAAAACAGATAAGTGCACCTATGATCCAAGTTGTTTTATGGCATGATCTCATGGATTTAAGGTCAGCAGAAGTGTGTTCCTTCCTTCATATTTCATCTAGATTTCATCCTTAGTTCATTAGTTATAGTTTCAGTATTTTATTGATCATAATCCCCCCATCAATTTTGAGTTTTGACAACAATAAGAATCAAGGCCAGAGCAGTGCAGATTTCACTACCTTTGTCTGTGGATTCGACCCTGATCTCTCCACTTGTGTAGTACAACTCAAGATAATTTTGAGGCATTTTCAAGCTACGACACTGGAGAAAACAGTAATCAGTGGTGATTGCTAATGAGAATTGAAGAGATAAAGAGAAACAAGTTTAAAGCGATACTTTTTAAAGTTGATTTCGAAAAATCAGTTGACTCTGTAGATTGGGGTTATCTATTGAGAATGTTGGAAAAAATCAGTTTCTATGAAAAATGGTGGAGGTGGTCCAAGAATGCATCACCATAGCTACTGCAACAGTACTGGTGAATGGCAGTCCTTCAGGAGAATTTGTAATGCAAAGAGGATTAAGGCAAGGAGATCCACTGCCCCATTCTTATTCCTCTTTGTCATCGAAGGGTTGCATTTGATGATTGAAAGAGCAAATAACATTAGAAAATGGAAGCCACTCCATCTAGGGAAACTAAAAAGACCGTTGTCCCACGTTCAGTATGCAGATGATACACTACTTTTCTATGAAGGGGATAAGGAAAGTGTGCATGATGAAGGGCATTTTGAGATTATTGGAAATGACATCAAGGTTAGCTGCCTAATGGGGATAAATATACCTAGCTCGGAGTTGCAAGGCTATGCTAACAACTTAAATTGTTTGAAAACTAAGCTCCCTCAAGTGTATCTTGGTCTACCACTAGGTGCAAACCCGAGAAAGAAAGCAACATGGCAACCAGTAATAGAAAGAATAGTAAAGAGAATTAAGAGTTCGGAGAATGTATATCTGGCCTATTGAGGTAGGATATCCCTCATTAAGTCAACTCTTACAAGTCTGGTTACATACTACTTATCAACGTTTAAGCTACCAAATGAGGTAATTGCCAATATACGTAGGATACAATCCAAATTCTTATGGGGGTTCACCTATGAGAAGAAGCCTTTACACTGGATAAAATGGGACCTTGTATGCCAAGATATTAGTAGAGGGGTCTTGGTATAAAGAACCTTGAACTATTCAACATAGCAAAATTAGATAAATGGCTCTGGAAGATCATGTCGGACCCAAAAAGTCTATTAAGTAAGATCACTAAGTCATTATACCTATAGCCAGAGGGACTTCACAGGGATTGGACAGCGATATCAGCTCCCAAGAGATCATCCAGATGGTGGAAGGACCTAAACAAGACTGTATGCTCCGCCTATTGTTTTCACAGTAATGTGAAGAGAACTATAGGGAATGGAGAAGACACTAAGTTTTGGCACTCAATGTGGACCATTCTGGGTTGTCCAACTGATGTTTCTGATCGGCTATACTCCTTTGATAAAGAGGCGACTAAAGCAGAGAAAGTGTGCCCCGAAAGTGAGGAACTCGTGTGGCTATGGCATTGGCGTAGAACATTACATTCATATGAACTGTTATTAATACCAATTTTAGAAACTCTCGTGGCAGGTATAGAGATCAAAAAGGACATGTAGGATAACTAGAGATGGCAGCCAAATAGAGATCGACAGGTATACACTGTGAAAAAAACATACATATTTCTACATCTTTTATGGATTTTTCTTTGTAGGGACAGGAAAGACTGATGTGGGGTTAGTATTTAGATAATACTAGGGGCAAAGGTTAAAAGATTGCAATGAGGAAGAATACGAAGTTGATCTTGAGAAAATAATTCTCAAGCATTGAAAGAAGTCTAATATGCTCACAAGTCGAGCCTATAAATAAAGTAAGTCTAAGTTACAAAACACAATTCGACAAGTTCAAACAAAACAGATTATGTCCACAACTTTAGCCTTTGGTTTTGACGCTCTATTGACCAAAGATTTGGATGAAACTTGGCATAATCATCCACCGTGATATGGCCCTTGATTATAACTTCTTATCCAACCAATTGGATCACCAAAATTGACCATTTCAGCAGCATGAACATACTCTGGTTGAATCTGTCCAGTTTGGTGTCTAGGTGCATTTTGGATAACTTTGCTTTGATAGAATTTGTTACCTCTATGAGAACGTGCCCTGAAGTTTAGGGATGGTTCTCAACTTATTTTACTAGAAAAAATTCAATCAAAAGGCAACCCCAACAGAAACCCGAAAAAATAGAAAGGTTGTCCAAGCTTGAGACAAGATTTATCTTCTTTGTTTCCAGCTAATCAAATTCGATCCAACCTTCAAATAAATTACCTCTTAGGCTTCCTCTTGTCCATATTTTCATGATAATTCAAGACCAACAAGGTAGCATCAGAAAAATAATTACTTTCATGCTCGGATTGTTCGAATGGCTCGGATGCTCCTGAATCAAGGACTAGCACGGAGTTGGTGTAAAAGCTCCTCGAGATGTATTCATGCATTCGTATAGAAACTCAATTAGGAGTGGATAGCTATTTTTGGAAAACTACATACCAGAGAAGTGCTCATGGCACAACTCCCGTCGCCAAGATGTGCTTTTTGCCACCGGCATGAAGAATCTCTGCGGCACATATGTTTTTTAATACAGTACAATATACTAAAAAAATTAATTTGTATTTTCACGGAATACAGTAGAATCTCCACACTCCACTTAGGCCTAATCAAGAGAAAGGAGTATATGAAGTATGAAAATCAATCTGGCAGAGCCTAGTATGGGACATTTGGAAAGCAATAAACAACTACATATTAAAAGGAACTTCACTTTTCACAACTACATATTAAAAGGAACTTAACTTTTCACGGAATTGATCCTAGAGCACTCTAAAGTAGCTAATTGGATCTGATCCAGCACATATAATTAAATAGAAGTCGGGCTTTGACTAGTAAACTGGTTACAAACCCCGCAACTGTGTATACGAATTACACAGGTGCTTAAACATTTTCGATGTACCTATTTTTTAGGCTTAGGCCTATATTTTAATTAAAGAATTGATTTTTCTGATAAAAAAATACTTTAACCCCTTAATTAGTTTAACAACACTTCATTTCCTCAAATAAACAAAAAAAATAGATGATTTAACCCATTATGATATAAAAAAATAAGAAAATAAAAAATCTAAAAATATAATAAAATATAAAATAATACTAACAAATGAAATAACAAATGGAAGAAAATTAAAAAAAATATATCACAAAAATAATACCATAATAATAATAAATAAGGAAAAAAAAAGATAATAGTAAAAATAATTTCAAATATACATAAGAAAATAAAATAAAATAAAATTAGATACAACATTTAACCATCTTAACTATTCTATTTTATTTCTTTTAGCAAAAAAATAACCTCCATAAATAATAACAAGAGTATTACAAGGCAAATAATGTGCAAAAGATAGGGAAAAAACACCCTAGTAAAAAAACACGAAAGGAACTAATTTAACAATAACTCAGACACGTTTCAAGCAAAGGTGGGGCAAGCATGAAGTATCAGCACATCTTTCAATCTCGACAATAGGAGAAAGTAGCGAGAAAGACTCATAAAAGATCGTGTGCCCAGCAACATCAAAATTAGCTAAATGGTCGACACAAAAATTGGTCTCATGAAAAGTACGACTAACTCACAATATTATAAAATTTGGTAGTACTCCTAAGATGTCATATCACAATGCAAGGTATAGTCATGATGGAGATGGACTTTGCAACCCAACTTCATAATCAATGAGCGAGACTCAAAAATGACTTTATCCATGCAAAAAGAATAATAATTGTCAAGTAGGGCAAAGATATTGGCCTTGGTGCTATTGGTTGAATCATCAAACAGTTACCTTTTGAACCTTGAATGATACCTCCACAACCGCTAGAGTAGTGGTACTATTGGTTTATCCACCAATGTTAAACTTAAGTCAACCCTAAGGAGGCTAATCCAAGTATATTACCAATGGTCATTGTGATAAGGAAGAATGCAGGGGAATTTGCAAATGTAACAAAATATTCTTATTTTATTGTATTAAGTATATATAATTCTATTACTTTAACTATTCATGGTTAAATTGAAATTTACCCTATTAGAAGAACATATATACACTATTATAAGTTAGTCTACACATGTGTATGCCTCGGCTTGATCAACAAAAGATACTTTCTGTAAGGGTCAACCTTTGGGAACGTGTTGGTATATTACTAGCACAATCACACTATGTGTTTTCCTAAGTGTGATGACTTGCTGAGCTATAAGTTGGAGTAGCATCGCTAGTTGGAACAACAATACCAATAGCCAGTTTGTATGTGTCATCTTCCGAGTGATGACAGCGAGATTAACAAGCCTGAATGACTTGGTGGCAGCAACGTTCGTATGTGTCATCCTCCTATTGTGACAGCAACATCCACAAGTCTGGATGACTTGGTTGAAGTGACTTTGTTGAACTTCACAAGTGACAGTGTCTGTATACATGTGTTGGTATAGAAACTCGGTTAATGCGACTTTGTTGAACTCGAATGCAACAATGCCGGAACACATGCATTGACATATGAGCACTCATGTGCATAAAATTTGTGGAATCAATGTAAGGAAGAAGTCTTGTAATTTGGGAAACAAATAATATGAGAGATAATAACCGAGAACCGAAGTGGATTCAAATGGGATAAAGATCGCAGCTGGTCTAAGATTTATATATGATCAAGATTTACTATCAAGGGGGAATTTCATGTAGAAGGAAAGTATTGGGGATGAATTTGGATAACTTGCAAGACTTGTCCTTGTGAAAGGATTCGACAAGTATAAATATTGATGTGTTTAGGGTTTGAGCACCAACATTTGATCCAAAAGAGATCTACATACGGTAGTTGAACTTCCTACATGGGTTGTCCCTAGGTGTGATCAAGTACTTCAAGAAGCGTCTGCAAGCATGTTTGAGAGAAGAATATTGACAAAGCAGTATGAGGTAGGAATCACGTGTACTTGACTATTGTCAATTGTTCTATAAGGATCTTGTTAGGTCATTCATTATTGAAAGGTTTGGGTATAACTTTATTGTATAGCATGATGCATGAGTGAAATATAATTCTGTTATCATGGGGGTAAGCGAATTGTAAATCTATAAAACTCAATGGTGAAATCTCTTATAATATGCAAGGTCTTGCAGAGTAGATGGTTGAGACTGACATACATGATCACCGTGTGTGTTTTACTCTGCTTTATATTCTATCAGTTACTCTGCTGTGTTATTACATACATAACAATATATCCATATATCGTTACCGACTTTACAAGATCTTTTGAATGATTGAATGCTTTGATCAATGAATATTAACCTCATAATGGAGTCTTCTCACAAAATTATGAACTCGTTCCGTCACCTTCCATTTTGTACGAGGCCAAGTATTTGTTCTGTCTCAGAAAATTATGAACTCTTTCAGTCACCTTCCATTTTCTGTGAGGCCAATTGTTTGTCGACTGGCCACTAATTGCAACATCATTATATCCAGCAGTGTTCACGTTACGCCATCGTTATTCAATGATATTAAATAGTTGGCATCGATGGTTGAACGAACATTTGAAAAAATCAGACCATGGCACATGCAAACACACAAACATATTTTATTTAAATATTAACGTTTTCACATCCACCCCAAGTAACATTGACTGGCTTCGATCAAATCCATTGTCACTGCCAAACGAAGGGTTTAGATTTTCTTTTTATTCAAGGAAAAATAAAAATACCACATGTGTAAAGGCTCTCACTTTATATATATCTGTATACAAGAGGAGAAGGCTTTGGATTTAATACTCGGATAGCATAAAACTCTTCTACCCTTGGGTATGTGCATATCAAAAGCAAAATTCTACACGACAACCTCCTCACATATAGTTCTCTATGTCCAACAAATCTGAGAATCAACTCAATAGTTTTCTTATATCTTGGTTACTTAAATACTTAAATTATATACAGTAAATACTTAAATGTTTGAATTATATTGGTAAGAATATACATAGTAATAATTTAATTTTGTAAAATATTTTAAAATAAATTACGGTGGTTGATACCGAATTGCATAATTACTCGATAGTAAAATCTCTTATATTGGCAAGAGCCCGCAGAGTAAGTGGTTGAGACCGAACTACGTAATCATTGTGTGTGTTTTACTTTGCTTCATGTTCTGTCAATTACTCTGTGTGTCATTACATACATAACGACAGATCTATATTAAAGAACCTTTACATAATCTATCTCCACATTGGTATGATATTATCCACTTTGGGCATTAACCCTTTTGGTCCAACCAGAAACCTTTCTAATCTGCAGGTTTTTGAATTTTTCCTCTCTGTACATGGCGATCCCTACGAACAGTACCTCTCCAGCCTTGTCGTGCCTCCGGCCTTGCTGTCTGCGGACGTGAACTTCCCACCAACTTCCCCGTCCTTGCAGACTCGCGCAAGGACACTTCCCCCATGTTCCTTCTAAACCTTCCTTCCTCTCCCTCCTCCACATTTCTCTTTCTCTCACTCCCCCCCTCAATCCTTCTCTATGATTTCAACTCAGCCTTGGCAAATCCCTCCCCGCCAGTTGAAGAAAATACACCGAGTTGCGGTGCAAGCTGGGAAAGCTATAGCGCTCGACCGGCTGAGGATGCAAAAGCTGGCTCTACGGGGGATATCCTATGTCGAGTCCCTTGGTGTGAAAGATGTATCCCCTGTACATGCGCGCCTGGGCCCTGGAGTTGATACTGACCGTGGCCGAGCTGAACTTGCTACCTTTTTCCTAACAAACTTCCCCCATGACTACTCTTCTTCGAGATTGGGGAGCTTACTAGCAAAACAGGGGAACCAGGGGACCATTAAGAGCCTGAAAATTGCTAGGAAGTTAGGTAAGAATGGCCTACCCTTTGCCTTCGCTGAATTCGAGAACATTAGGGACATGGAAGACCTCCCAGTACCAGTTCAAGCATATTTGGATTGGCTCCTTTAAACTGAGTATTAATCTAGCCATATTCCCTCCTAAGGCCAAGCTAAACTCTCCTCTGTCTAAGCCTCAAGTTGTTTCCTCATACAACCTATAGAGAATTCCTGCTAAGTGGACTGCACCCATTAGGCTCGATGTGGGCGCCTCAACTAGCGTACCACACCCAGATATTCGGTCCAAGGCTGATCCTGTACTGCATCAGCCTACCCCCAGCATCAACTTACTGTTTAGGATGGACCTCTGACCTAGTCCTGGTCTATATTGGCTCACTGAAATCCAAAGATGGCTTTAGAGAATTCCAACTGGCTCTCAGAAGGGCAGGTTACCTAAATGTAATTTTTTTCCCCTTAGATGCGGAAAGAGTTGTCCTGTGGGAAGAGACCGAGGGTGATCTCAAGAACATTCTATCTAATGACCAAGATTGGCTCCTTAACTGGCTCATTGGACATCTTTTACCAATAAGTAGTGCTCAGGTGCCCCTTAGTTCTAAACGTCTTGTGTGGGTGAAAGTATATAGCATGCATGGGATCGGGACTCTCTGGAAAAAAATGCTAGCACTATGGGTAGATTAATACGCATTGATGACACTACTGCCAAGAGAAGATATATGGAAGCTGCACAACTTTATTTTTTGTTAGGCCAAAAATTCATTATAAATATAAAAAAAATATGTACAAAGGAATAAATTGCAAACGTCACGAACAAACCAAAAAGAACAACCAAGAAAAAACAGGGTACATATGACATCAGACAAAAGATACATTTGCATGGACAAGGTGGGTATACAATAGTGATAAACTAACTCTCAGCTATGCAGGTTGCCATGTTAATGATGACATGGGTCATTACCCTGCTAAAATTAATGCCACCATTGATGGTGTTCCCTGCCTGCTTCATATACAGGAGGTTGCCACAAAGTTTAACTACGTAATATGGGATGATCTAGATAATGATCTATCAGACACTAGCACGAGCTGCAGCTTTGAATGGCTTAGGCAGGAATATGAAGGTGGGCCAAATATTTCATTGGGTAATTCCAAAGTATCAGTCAGGGAGCTATGGAAAAATAGGTTAATCATAATGTTGTGGCTATTCCTCCTGCTCAAGATACTATGCTCAAGTGCTCTGACCGTCTAGCTATTGTGACCTTTATAGTCAAATGGATCACAAGCAAACTTGAGTGGTGGCCCAAATCCCTCTCTCAAGTGTCTATGTCTGACCCACCAGTGAGCCTAGATGACTCTAAGCAGTCTACACTACAGGCCCTCATCCCCTGAACATATGATACTACTTCGGCATATATCATGGTCTCTGAGACTGTAGACAACCTAGATGAAACCAATGATCCTAACACATCTTCTGCAGTTCCCAATCAAAGTGATCCCCATGTTTCCCCACCTTTGGTTGAGGAGGGTGGGCTGATAACCCAGAATAAACCCTGGTTGTAGCACAAATCCTCACTCCGAAACAACTGGAGTCTGGAAAGAGCTTGAGTCTGGTTGAAGACTCCCCCCCGGAGTTCAGGTAACCTCAACCCCTTCACCTAAAAAGGCCAAAGTCAGAGGATGAGGCCCTAAAACTCGAAGCCAAACTCATAAGGTGGTGGACTTAGTATGAGATAAAGAGATTGCCACACTAGACGAATGGATTGGGGACCTGATCAAGCAAAATCCATTACGGCCCTGTGGTGAGCTACTTAGTAAGGAACCTGTCATCACCTTGGACCAATTAAGAGCTAAAGTTGATCTAGCCATGAGTATTGGTGAAGACCTTGGCATATCATATGACCCCAACCCTGTAATGTGTCGTTATATGCTGATGAACCTGAACTCCAAGCAGCTCAAATCTAAGCGCAATGTGATCTCTAGTAGCCAGCTGACAGAACGGATAAAACCATTCCTATGAAACTGATCACCTACAATGCGAGGGGGCTTGGGACCCAAGGCAGAAGGAGGGTTAAGGAACTAATTTCCCAGCAGAAAGTAGACTTCATCAGTTTACAAGAGACCAAGGTAGAAACAGTTGACAAGAAACTCATTGAATACTTGTGGTGTGACTCAGAGTTCGACTGGATATATAGTAGATCAACAAGACAATCTGGTGGCCTTATCTGCATCGCAGGTTATCCTCTCTGGTGATGGTTTCCTGGGAAAATGGCTACTGGAATGATGAGGAAAGGGGTAGTGTTATGCTAAATGTCTACGGCCCTGCTGAGCTACATTTGAAACTAAGACAGTGGGAGGAAATTTGTGTTCTATACCCAGAGAGAAAGGAACTGAAATGGTGTATAATGGAGGATTTCAATGTAGTCCTGGACAGGAGAGAAAGGAAAGGTCCCTCCCAATAAAGCTATCTTCCTAAGATTAATGGTTTTAAGGACTTCCTTCTTACCCATCTAGAGGTTCTTCAGTTGCATTCTGTTGATGAAGTCCTTAAAACCATTAATCTCATGAAGATAGCTTTGTTGGGAGGGACCTTTCCTTTCTCTCTTGTCCAGGGCTGCATTGAAATCTCCCATTACACACCATTTCATTTTATTTCTCTCTGGGTATAGATCCCAAATTTCCTCCCACTGTCTTAGTTTCAAAAGTAGCTCAACAGGTTTTAGTCAATGAGCTGTGGTTGGAAAATGAGGCTGATTGGATTCAAACTGTGTTGGACAGAGATGTCTCTGATCACTGTCCAGTCCAGCTATGCTCTAAACATCTGAACTGGGTTCCTAAGCCCCTGAAAGTTCTGGATAGCTGGCTAGAGCTCACTGATTATAATTCCATTTTCCAGGACATTCGGTCTGCTCACAAGTATACTAGCCAACGCATTAAAGATTTGATAAAAGCAATTAGAATGGGCAACAAGGACTGGAATCAGGCCAGACCTAGAGATTTAGCCTCGAAAAGAAACAAACTGTTATCAGATCTCAAACAGATTGAGCTCTAGGCTTATAGGGACTTATCTGTTAGTGGTGTGGACTCAGAAGCAGCCATTAGGATGAAAGGGGAGATTTATAAGCTAACGTTGAACCTGGACAGTCAATCATTCTAAAAAGCTCGTATTAACTGGATAAAATAGGGTGATGCTAGCTCAGCCTTCTTCCATAGATACATCAGCAGAAATAGAAGAAGAAATGGGATCGGTGGCATCAGGTTTGAAGAGGCTTGGGTGGATGAACCTGTAGCTGCCAAAACATTAACCAGGGATCATTTTGCTACTAGGCTTACAGAACCATTATGCTCCAGACCCTGGATATGCAACATGGCCTCCAGTACTTTCTCTCCAGGAGCTAAACTAAGACACAATACTCCCTTCTCTGAGACTGATATACTGCTTGACATCAAGAATTGTGGTAGCAACAAGAGTTCGGGTCCAGATGGTCTTAATTTCGAGTTCATAAAGCACTTCCTCCACCTACTGAAGTATGAAATATTTCAAATGATGACGGATTTCTACAGAAACAACAAACTCCTGAGAGGAAGTAATGCTGCACATATCACTTTAGTTGCCAAATCCGAGACTTCTCTTATGGTTGATGATTATAGGCCAATCACCCTCATTGGATCCATGCCTAAGATAATATCTAAGGTACTGGCGAATAGACTTGCTGCTGAATTTGAGGAGGTCATATCTGATAATCAAATGGCTTTCACCGTGGGAGGAAACTCCATGATAGTGTCCTAGTGGCCAATGAGGCTATTGATTAATTGAAAAAACTGAAAGTACCTGCCATCATCCTTCAAGTTGACTTTGAAAAAGCATTCGACACTGTAAATTGGAAAATTTGCACGACATTATGGTTAAAATGCATTTCCCAAACAATTGGCAGTGATGGATAAAGGAACTCCAAGAATCTGCATCAGCTTCTATACTGGTTAATGGCAACCCTACTTCTGAATTCTACCCCATGAGGGGCCTTAGACAAGGATACCCCTTATCCCCCTTTTCTCTTTATGCTAGCTTCTGAGGGCCTATCCGTGATGATCAACAAGGCAATCAGCATGGAGAAGCTGCAAATCCCATCTATTGGCAGAGGTAAGTTCCCATTGTCTCATCTCCAATTTGCTGATGACACTCTTCTATTTGGACAGTCTAGCACGAATACTGTGATGATTTACAAAGCCATCCTGCAAAATTTTGAATTGATCTCAGGTCTAAGAATCAATTACAAGAAGAGCCACTTTACTGGCCTCAATGTACCTAATGAGCTGCTGTTTGAAATGGAAGCTTATCGAGATTGTCAAATCAGAGGCCTCCCACTTAAATACCTTGGTCTCCCAGTCGGGGGAATTACCACAAAACTTCAAGCTGGGCTCCAGTGACTTACAGGTTCGAAAAAACTCTTAGCTCCAAGGACCACAGACACCTGTCTTCGGGAGGAAAGTTGGTGCTCATCAACTCTGTTTTGGATGTTGTTCCATCTCATTTCCTAGCTTTCTATAAAGCTTCTCCTACTGTCTTAAAGAAATTGGTTGCCCTCAGAGAGACTTTTTCTGGAGCAACTCAAAAGATAGTAGGAAAATGTCATAGCTGTCATGAGGCAAAGTATCTCAGCCAAAAGAAAAAGGGGGCCTTGGTGTGCGTAGCATAGCCTCTTTCAACCGTGCTATGATTGGGGAGATAAAATACTCTCAAATGATAAAAAAATTACCAAATGAGATTCTCCTAGCTAAGTATGGTCAAGCAGGAGCGCTGAAAGTGGGGGGATTCAGGAAACTTAAACCCCTTCAGCCAAACACCACAAGATTGAGGGGAAGAAGAAGAGGCCGTAGATATGCATCATCATGGTGGAAGGAACTGCATGATACTCTGCAGAACACATGGTTCCAACAAGCTGTCCGGATCAAACTTGGTAGTGGGAACAATACCCTCTTCTGGAAGGATATACGGATCAACAATTCCTAGCTAGCTACTCAATTTCCAAGACTCTTCAGCATATCCATTAATCAGGACCGGTGTGTAGCAGTTGCTGGAAGATGGGAAGAAAACCTCTGGACCTGGACATTGAACTGGAGAAGGGAACTGCGTACCCACGAACTGCAGGATCTAACAACCCTACTTCTTACCTTACAAGTACACAAGCTAGAGTGCTCAGGGGAGGATCACTACATTTATGATGGACATGCCAATGGAAGGTACACTGTTAAGGGTGCTTACAATGCCCTGTGCGAGTTAGATCAAACAGTTTACTCTTGTGAGGCTATTGAAAACCACTCTAGGATTTGGAAAAAGTTCTCTCCCATGAAAGAAATGATCCTAGCATAGAGAGCCTACCAAAATGCTTTCCCAGTTAAAACCACACTTCACCAGCGGCACATTACCCCCCTACAACAGGATACAACCTACCCCCTTTGCTTATTAGGTCAGGAAAGTCTGATGCACTTATTTAGTACATGCTCATTCTCTTCTCTTGTGTGGCAGGGCATCCATAAGTGGCTGTTACCCCAACACCAACAGCTACAACCCAACATACCGGGGTCAGTCCCATAATTTCTGCCATCCATCCAGGACTTTCTGGTGATGAAACCATACACCCTCAACACTTATGCGTAAAAATCAGTCTGGTTGGCTATGCTGTGGCAGATCTGGAAGGCTAGAAATAGCTCTCATTTCCAAGGTAATGAGGTAAATACAGACCTCTATCCAATTAATCCAACAGTCACTTTGGTTGAGATTAAGAACTATAAGAACTTTGGTTTTATTCCCATTTTCCTTATCTGATTGGTTGTTGAATCACTCCTCATGCCTTGAATTCTAAGACTACTAATGCTACTATTCTCTTCGAGTATGAGCAGACTCCCTTGTACATTGAGACAGAATATGGTATATGTGCCCTTAGATGAGGAGTACCCATCCGAGGCAGCTACCCAATACCTAGTTACTCCCCCTACTCCTACTCTTTTCTCTTGTGCAACTTTGATTATCTTACTTCTTCATGGTGGTACAGGTTAAGATAAAGATCTCCACAGTTTTTCTTCTGAAAGTCAGGCCAAATCTTTGGCCTAACACCATCAGCGGCTGCAGTCTACTGATGTGCCTAACAGTTTTAGGCAAGATTGATGCTGGTTTTTCTTGTGACTCGGATGGAGGTAGGAGTAAAAGGGTGTCACATTTTTGGCCCTTCTAAATGGAAAATAGCAAGAGTCCGAGTAACCTTCAGCATAGTTCAAAAAGGGTTGTAATGCTAGAAGGGGGCAAGGGAGGGGGCAATATTTCATTGGACTATAATGCTATAAGGTGAATTGGCCAAGCTATGCTAACTAGTTCAGTAAAGATCCCTGTAGCCATATTTATATGGTGGCCTGCATAGCTGAACGTCAACAGATCACTGCCATTGTAACCCTTAAGTCTTTGCTTACATGGCTACTGCAACAATCTCATGACTTTGATGCTATAAGATACACTGACAGAGCTAGATTTTTAGCATGGTTATGACCCCTGTAATCATTTTTTATGGCAGCCTGCATAGTTGAGAGTCAGGTGATTACTGTTTCCCACCCCTTTTGTACACCCCCTATTCTATTCCATGATAATAACCAAGTTTCATGTACCGCTGCTATTATCTTTCGAACGTTTTTCCTTTTTGCTATTTCCTTTGTATTTTCTTACCCCTGGTAAGAATGTTTGTATATACTTTTACTATTTGTTTTTCGGAAGGCCAAATTTTGATATATACAAAAGCAATTACAAGAGTATTTACAGATAGTAAAAACAACGAGACTACTCTCCCGCTCCTGACCAATTAGCTTTTGCCGTGGTCTACAGTGGCTAAATGGCAAACTCCTTGCACTGCATTCCGTATATGCAAGGCTAGCCTCAGGTTATACCCTCCTGTGTGTAGTAGCCACTGGATCGATCCTCTATCACATGAAAACTTCAAATCTTCTCTCATGTGATACAGAATTGTCTAACTTGGTTATATGGCTTGTTATGCCATTTAGGATCGATCAGAGGAGCTCCTTGTAACTTGATCTGCATAGGGCTGGCCTTCCATGACCTTAAACTAATAACTCCACAGCAATGGATCCTAACCTATACCGCAATGAAAAGCAGGTGATAGAAAGGGACAGTAGTTTGCTCTAGATAAGGTTAAGAGAACTTCCTGATGTTCTGGAAAGGATGCCTCATTGCAAAAGGATTAAAATGCAGTAACATTCTCAGCCTAGCTCTGCCAAATGGCCATTTAGTTTCTGATGGTAAGAAACCAGTAGCAATTACTACCCATGCACGGATCACACAAACCAAAACCCATTTGCCAAGCCTAGCCTGTACCTCATGTAAGCCAAAAACAGTCATGAAGAAATAAGAAGTAAAAATCCTGCCAGACTCACGAGGTGCAGATATAGAGAACCTGTGGAGGGAAATGACAAGATAAAAAGATATACCACACTTCATGAGAAGCAAGACGGACTTGCACCCCTTATAGCAAGAACCTGCCTTCTTAGAAACTCTGATGATCTGTACCACTTATATACTTAAAAAAATAAACAAGATAGAGGCTGCACTAACCAGTCTGTCCAGGTGTAAGAAGTCGCTTTAGCATGACTTCTGGCACGCATCCACAGCCATGAAGTATGCTGAATCTCACTTAGTAAGAGTGGAATATTCGGACAGGCAGATGAAGTGAGATTTGTTTCTTTGCTTCCAAATTGACCACATTGGGGACAGCCAAATAGTAGACCAAGCTGAACGGTTTACTCCACGAGGAGCACAGGTAGAGAACTCTATTAATGAAGGAATAGCTCCACTGGTGTTGGCACCTGAGTTTGAAGATACGGTCAGCCAGGAGGAGAGATCCTTCCAAAGAGAGATTGAGACAGGGCACACAGAGAAAGGTATGTGTTAGTCTCCATAGCAAAGCAGCAAAGTGAGCATTTGATCTCCATGAATGCCTCAATGATATTCCTTCTCTACAGAGCTTCTTTAGTGGGGACTGCATTTTGAATTAGCTTCCAGGCAAATATACAAACTTTTTTTGGTGCATAACTGAGCCAAATGAGTCTGGTAAGTGAAAGATGTGAGACAGAGAAGGAATATTGCGTACCTGAGATTATTGATCTATAGGCATCACTCACAGTATATACCCCATTTGTGTTGGGCTTGAAAATATATTTGTCCTGGTCAGAGGCTTGGGGAGAGATACACTGCAAGTCACTTACCAGCACATCCAAGGCCGCCTGTTCATAAGGAAGAATGGTGCTTCTCCACCTCCATAGCCACGTCCATGTGCCATTAGACCAGTGTCCAGCATCAGCAACAAGAATGTCCTTGCACAATTCCTTTCTATATAGCCTGGGAAATATCACTGATAGTTGAGTATTCTCCAGCCACTTGTCATTCCAGAATTGAATCCTCATGCCGTTACCTAAGTGCAGGGAGATGTTCTCTCTGAACCAGCAGCTGTTATAAGAGTCTTGCAGTTGTGTCCACCACTCAGATGCATAATGTCTGCCCCGGGGTCTACCAGTGAAGGCAGAAGTGTTCTGTGGAAGCAGTGACCTGTTGCCAGCAATGAGAAGAGAGGAGGAGCCACCATATTTAGAGTTGAGTATAGAAGTCACCAAAGAGGAAGAACCATTTAGCAGTTGCATGCCCCACTTCCCCAGCATTGCAGAGTTGAAAGAGGACAGGTAGCGCACCCCTAAATCACCATTAGACACAGTGGTGGTAACCTTATCCCATGAAGTAAAGCACACTTTTTTCTTTTCAGAATTGCTGCACCAGAAGAAGTTTCTTTGCATGGACCTTAGGCTTTGGATGATTCCTTTTGGATCTCTTTAACAGGAAAAGTAATGAGAGGGAAGAGCTGACAAGACTGCGTTCAAAAGGGTAAGCTTGCCTCCAGAGGATAGCCATTTGTCCCAAGAGGAAAGAGACTTGCTGAATTTGTTAGTGATAGGCTTCCAAGAAGCAGGACTTCTCATATGAGCACCAACAGGTAGCCCCAGATAAGTGAATGGAGTGGAGGCTGGTTGGCAGTTTAGATAGGCAGCCATATCCTCCAAGGAAGAGGCAGGGACATTAATGCCAATGAGCTTGCTCTTGCTAAAATTGATTTTGAGGCTTGAAGCAAGCTCAAAGTTAACTAAGATTGCCTTAAAGGCTTGAACCGAGGACCAATCTGCTTGTCCAAGTAAAATGGTATCATCAGCGTATTGCAAATGAGATACCATCACCTTCCTACGGCCAATGGACAGACCAGAGAAGAGCTGCAGGTTTATGGCCTGATTAATCATCGCTGACAGCCCTTCTGCAGCCAGTAGAAATAGGAAAGGAGCAAGTGGATCACCTTGCCGGTGCCAAAGGAAGGATAAAACTCCAAGGAGGGACTGCCATTAACCACAACTGAAGTAGAAGATAACTGAAGAAGACCCTTGATCCACCACTGCCAGCACAGTGGAAAGTTCATGAGGGACATTACCTATAATAGGTATTGCCAGTTAATGGAGTCGAAGGCCTTCTCAAAATCTACCTTGAACAGAAGAGCTTGCCTGTTCAGTTTCTTGACCTCATCAACTATCTCATTTGCCACAATCACCCCATCAATGAGCTTCCTACCTTTTATAAAGGCTAATTGTGAATGACTAATCAACCTGTCCATAACCAAACTCATCCGGTTGGCCAGAACCTTAGATATTATCTTGGGCATACTTCCTATTAGAGAGATTGGTCGAAAGTCTTTCACATACATAGGGTTAGGCACCTTGGCCAGCAATGCAATATGTGATGCATTGCTGCGTTTAGAAAGCCTTCCAGATTTATATTTTTCATTCAGCAGGTGGAAGATATCAGATTTGAGGGTATGAATAAAATGCTTGATAAAGTTTAAATTAAGTCCATCAGGGCCAGAGCTCTTGTCCCCACAACTAGAGACTGCTGCCAAAATTTCAACTTCAGAGAATGGTTGTTGCAGAAACATTTTAGAAGACTGATCAAGCACTTTGAGATTGAGTGTGAACCGTGGTCTGACAGGAATCTTCTTAGTGAATCTGTCTTTGAAGTGGTGGAAGAAACATGCCTTAATTTGATCAGGATTTTCAAGCCAGACCGAACCTTCCCAGACCCCATTAATCCTGTTCAAGTGTCTAGATCTCAGCAAACTATTGTGGAAAAATGCACTGTTCTCATCCCCCTGTTTGACCCACTGTATCCTTGATTTTTGATAGATAGAAGCATCCTGAATTCTAGACAATGAATCCAATTGATAGTGCAGGCTGCATAGTAGATGATGGCCAAATGGAAGGTCATTTTCAGCCGCAGACTCAATGCCTTTAATGCTATGAAGCATAACTTGTTTTTCAGCAGCTAAGGTGAGTGGGGAGTGCTTATTCCATTGCCTGATATTGTCTCTTAATAGCTTGATCTTCAGCATGATTTTATAGCTCCAAAATCCATCAAAATTAGCACTGTTCCAAACTTGCAAAACCAAGTCATTGTAGCTGCAGTCCAAAAGCCATTCATCCAACACCGGGGTTTGGGGCCCCAATTCAAAGAGCTAGAGCAGAGATTTACTGGGCAGTGATCAAAGCCCTGCTTGTCTAGACCAATCTGAGACCAATCTTCACCTGAATCAAGCCAAGCACTGTTAACTAAGAACCTGTCCAGGCGACTCATAGCTTTTAAGGACTTGAGGTGCCAGGTAAACTTTCTGCGCTCCATCTTCAGGTCATGCAGTCCCAGATTGGTAATAAAGGCATTAAAAGCTTCAACTTCTTGAGCAAAATTATTAGCTGACACCCCTTTCCTTTCACAAAGAGCTAGTACTGCATTATAGTCCCCCATGACACAGCACTTGTTCATCCTAAGTGGCAGAAGGCTAGTAGTCAAGGACTGCCATTGGTCTAGCTTCGCAGAAAAATTGCTTGGCCCATAAACATTTACCATAACAGAGGCCTGTGCCTCACCAAACCAGCAACCAGTCACACCAAGATAGCCATCCCCATCAAACTAGACTGTCTGCGAAATTTGGCTTTATTCCAGATGCAAAGCAGTCCCCCAGAGTAGCCATCCGCGCCTGAATAACACCAGTCAAAATCTGAGTCATACCATAGATAAGAGCATAGACTACTGTATGTGAAGGCCAGCTTGGTTTCCTGTATGCTAATAAAGTCCATCTTTTCCTTCTGAATAAATTGTTTGACGTGCCACTTCCTCTCGTAGCTTCCTAACCCCCTGACATTAAAGGTTGTGATCTTCATAAACACAGGCTGTACTCCTCACCAGATGGCTTACAAGTGGGCAAAACACTGGATTTAGTCATTTCCTCTATTAGAGAGAGAAATTCACTGTGATGAGGGCCATAATCAATACCAAGTTGAGTTCCCACCGCCATGATATAATCAACCATATTCTTAGGAAAGGCGGAGTAGCTGGCTAACGGATCAACCAAAGGAGCCGGGTGCCGAGGCAGAGGAGGGAGAGGAGAGCTGACAGAGGAGTGACTTGCTAGTTAATTCAGTCAATCCTTCAAGACTGCTATATTGTGTGCTCGAACAGGATCATTCAGTTTTATGGTTTGGCTTTGAGATTTAGGTCTACCCTTGCCTCTCTTTGACTTCTCAATTAACAGAAATTTAGGACAAGGCATAGGTTGAGAGAGAGTGGGGAAGCCCTCCATCGAAACTGGGACTTCAGTGAGGTCCTCCTCATTAAAACGCATATGGGGAGAGGAGTGACTAGGCGAAGAGACTACAGACGCCAAAGCCTCAGGAGTGTGATAAGCAAGCGTAAGGTGAGAGGCTGCTACTGCTGAAGTAAGAACTTCATCAGAGCATGGGGGCTACTACAGGGGAAAGAACACCTGCAGGAGAAGATGCACCAACAGCTGTAGGATCATAGAAGACACCGAGCGTGCTAGAACCAAGTAGAGAGTCCTCCCCCGGGCTAGAGGAATGAGAGACACACTGATGTATATACTTTTACTATTAATTAATTTTTGACTTACCCAAAAAAAAAGCCTTTTTGTTTGTTCTTGAACTTTTACCCCTAAAATGCCTCATACCAATTGAGATACTTGTCTATCCGTATATACCCACAATCATCCCCATTTCCATCCGATATGGGACTTTGTTTGCATACCCAACAATCATCCCCTCGAACAAAGGCCCACCGAGCCTCCCCTCAAACGAACATCTATCCATCCATCTTCCTCACCAGAAAGGATTTCCACTCCATCGAGGTCAATGAGTTATAACTTTTTTTTCTTTTTTTCCTTTTCTTTTTTTCTCATTTCCTGAGAGTCAATGAGTTATAACTTATATTTTCGCTTTTTATCTTTATAAATTTGGACTGATATTTTAATGTCCGTATCATAAATGTTGGATCTTGTCATTTAAAAGAGATTTACTCTCCCATTTTCAAAATTTCGGGTTTTGTCTTCAAATTCAATCTCTGAATTTATTACCTATTGACTTGTTATCTATAACTAGTTTGCCAGTACAACCAATCTTCCTTGTAGAAAAATCGTCCATCATAAATGTTTGAATTCTAAAGTTTGAAATTGAGGGGAAGCCAGATGCAAATCTAGCTGTTTATTATGACTAATATATTTGCCAAGCTACCGATTTATGGAACTCGTTCGAGCTTTAGCTAGGGCGAGGAGAAGCTAAATCAAATTTCTAGAGAAAGAATCCTCGTTCAGAATTCAATATCAGTCAGATTAAATGTTTGATACTACAGTATTTCAGTTTGATCGTGAAATTATCTGCTCGGCCTCTTCAATTGACTCAAATGTCCCTCGAAAACCATGTTTTAGTGGACTATTAAGTCAAAAACATAACTCCATTTGGACAATTAAGAGACTTGAAGATATGTCAAAAAGTTATCGTAGAAAAATAATGAATTTCTTTTTGTGGGTGGATCGAATTATTTTATCCTAAACTTGGTGGAGCTTTGACTGGGAGGAGGCGTTATTTTGAAGAACTTAAAGAAAACCTAAGTGTATGAAAACATAAAAGGAGGCTTGTTTCTGGCTACGCTAGTGAGAGCTGCTTCCGGTCAAGGGCGTAGACCGGCCGACGAAGGAAAAAGTTAAGTTGCAAAGATGATACTTGCTTGCATCGATGGCTAAGATTCTTCTGCTCTTTGATCGTTGTAAATTTAGTAAAAAAGAAAGATAAATGTATGACAATGATAGGACAGACCACAGGAAAGAAGGTTCTACATGGCACCATAGAGGTAGTCATATGGTCTTGTTCAAATTAGTTGCCCGGCCCGACACAAATTTTGGCTATACAGGTGTTAGGAATATTGTTCTACTCTCAAAAAAGATTGTTAGTAACTTCATGGATGCATAAATTAATGAATGTAAAACAGAAACAGAAAAGTAAAGAACACCAAGAGTTAAATATCATAATTCACCAGAATCAAAAACTCTGGCTAAGTCCACACTGAGCTCCGGCTAAGTCCACACTGAGCTCCGGCTAAGCGGATTGGCTCGTTGCACTTCTATTAATCCAACGAAAAATTGTTCACCACCATTACGAATTTCTCAACTCTTCTCGAAAATAGGGTTTAACGTCCAACCACATGATCATCTTCATCTCGGAAGGTCCAGATTTCTTCTTCATAAATTAGGGGTATCATAGTAACTTCACATATTCACATTATCCACCCTTCAATCCGGTTCTAAGTGCAACAAGCTTCCTCTGCCCAAGCCTTCTTCACTCCACCTACTTCAGGGTCTTCAGTTCATCCCAAGAAACTTCAGACAACGCTAAAACTTCATTTGTGTGACCACCTTTGTACCACAATCTGCTGCATTATCTTATGTGGGTACTTTATCCAACAAAACCATCTTTTCAGCTACCATGTCTCTTATAAAATGGAATCTAACATTCACATGTTTTGTTCTTGCAGGAAATACTGGATTCCTGCTAAGTTAGATAGCAACAGAATAAATTTTAGTCCCTTAGTTGTAATACTATATATACCCTGATGGGTTATGGTTAATAAAGTACGGGGTTTTGTATTTGTAAACCTAAAGACTCTATTAGAGCAAAAGCGTGATAGAACCGTATTCTTTGGTTAAATATTTTACGAACACGAACATTGTGAGGCTTCTATAGTCCTCGTATAATGTCACAACTCAAATCTCTTCCTCGAAAGTAGTGAGACAGTAATTAGAGAGAATATGTATTTGTATAGTTCTCAACGCATGAGAGTTATGAATTTTTCTGTGTTTTTCAAGAGGGCCGTGTAACCCCTTAAATAGGGAAGGGAGAAACAGAACTATATTCCGATTAGGATTAGCCATGAATAAGGGAACAAGAAATCTTATTCCTTAATTCTCGGTTATTAGCCATTTTAATATAACTGATAAAACTTAATTATCAGTTTGTCGTATTTATCAATAATTGACCCATAAGTATCAATATCTTCCAATAGATCTCACTCAGCTACATAAGCCGTATTATTATAACATAATACATTCAAGCAAATCTCTCATGCTTCATACAAGAAATGAATCATGCGATCAATAAGAAGATAGTAGTGTCATATTAAGTCACCATCCAACTAACATGGCACTTCAAAAATAACGATACCCCAAATATTTACTGCGTCACCAATAGCTCACACATCTCTTTAAACTATAACAATATTTGATTAAATATAATCACCAGGGTAAATATAGTGAAGCAATATAGATTATTCCTTAGTAATTCATGACAATCCATACCAGTTTGACTGCTTTCCTAACATACTCTGCTGGACTGTATATGCTCATAGCCCTTAGATAACATATTAAGTAGCATCATCAAGCTTCAAATTCAAGTCATAGTTCTAAGTCAAAGAATAAAGTTCAAGTGAAAAAATGTATGTTCATATAATCTCACAATGGTAACAAGTGGATACTTTTGTCATTTCACATAACGGTCGGTTTATAGTGCACACACAATATGACATGTGTGCCATGGCATGACTCCCACTCACATGGGCATGTCACTTTCTTATGCTATACGAATCGTAGACCCGAATAAACACACTAAGTATTTATCCTTAATTCTACACTCGGCTATGAAGTTTTAATGTGAAAGCCTTGATATTTTACATCCGATTCACTTATAATCTCATTTTAGACATACTAGAGTGATTATCTCGAATATTAGTCTCATCTTTCCTGCTCCATAAGAATAAGGGTGATTATCCGTGTGATAAGGCCAATCGCAAAGCCTCGTTACATTCTCTTGTGCCTAATTTGATTTCATATAAATGATTGATGAAAAAAAGTAGAAACATCGACTTTATTTTATAATCATGCAATTTTCAAAATTCATCCTTATTATAACAAGATTGATCCATGATGTCAAACCCTACGTAATCCTAGACTCATGATATGAGCTATAACTCTAGGAATTGGTTTGGTTACCAGATCAACAATCATCTTATTGGTAGAAATATACTTGATAGTGATCTCCCATTTGTTGACAGCATTCCGAACAAAGTTGTAGCGTCTTCGGATGTGCTTAGTCTTTTTGTGGAACTTTGAATCCTTGGTAAGTTGAATTGTCACAGTGTTGTCGCAGTTCATTTCTACAGGTTCATCAGGCTTCGGGGTGAGGTCGAGATACTGTAGAAAACTCTTTAATCATAGTGCCTCTTGCATGGCTATGCTGCATACGGCATACTCTACTTCCATAGTTGACAAAACAATGCATGCAGTCTTGCTTCTTGTTGCACTATGATATGGTTCCTCCACCGAGGATGAAGGCATATTCAGAGGTTAATTTGGACTCATCCAAATCACCTCCACAATCAGCATCTATAAACCCTTTTAACCTAGGACTATATCATTCATTCCACGAAGGTAATGAAAGATCCTACTGACAGCTTGTCAATGAGCAGTCGTGGGTTACTTTGGTAACGACTCACCAAACCAACAACGAAATAGATGTCTATTCGTGTACATAACATGGTGTACATCTAGGGGTGTGCAAATGGAACTCGGAATTCGGAATTTCCGAATTCCGAAATTTTCCGAATTCCGAATTCCGAAATTTTCCGAATTCCGAATTCCGATCTGAAATTTCAAATTCGAAATTCGGATTGGATCGGAATATGATTTCAGTTTCGAATTATATTTCGGATCGGAACGGAAATAGGAGTGGATTTCCGAATTTCCGTAACATTTTTTTACAGTTTTTTGAAATATTTTTGAATTTAATTTTTTTTTAATTTTTTTATTATTGTTCGGAAATTCCGATTTTCAAATTTCTGAACCGATTTCCGATTTCTGAATTCTGAATTCCAAAAAAAATTACGGATCAGATCGGAAATCAAATTCCATTTCCGAAATAATTTTGGATCGGAACGGAAATTGCCATTTCCGAATTCCGAATTCCGAATTCCGATTGAACACCCCTATGTACATCAGACTCCTTGTGACACTAGATAGGGAACATAGCTCATTTTTTCCTTTTCCTTGTATGTTCTTGGGCATTGGTCGAGGCTTAGTGCTAGGCCCTTTTCAACTGGGCTGTCAACAGGTTCGGAGTAATGCAGCCTGAAACGTTATAAGATTTTGTTGACATATGTCTATTGGGATAGACCCAAGAGTTTTTTAGAACGGTTTCTAATGATCTCTATGCCTAGGGCATACCTGGCTTAACCCATATTTGTCATCTCAAAGTCGGAAGATAGCCATTTCTTAGTGGTGGTGATCCTTCTCATGTTGTTTCCAGCCAACAGTATGTCATCAACATATATAGAGAGAAAAATAATCACTATCTTTGTTTTCATGACATATACGCAGTGGTCCTCATCCATCATAGCAAAGCCAAACGAAGTAATGGCCTCATGAAAACCGAAGTAGCACAACCTGGAAGACTGCTTAAGACCATATATGGTTCTTTTAAGATGACACACTTTATCATCTTGACCGGTTGAGACAAACCCAATAGGTTGGTCCATATAAATTTCTTCCTCAATTGTTCCATTAAGGAATACAGTCTTTACGTCCATTTGGAATAACTCAATATTCAAATGGGTATCCAGTGCTAGAAGGAGGCTAATAGAGGCAACTCTCACAACAGGAGAAATGTCTCTTCATAGTCTATACCCTCGATCTGGGTAAAATCTTTGCCATGAGTTGAGCCTTTAACTTGTCAATTTACCCATCCTCACCACGTTTAACATTGAATACCCACTTACATCCAATTGATTTACGTTGGTATGAAAGATCAACAAGTTCCTAAACCTCATGTTTCTGCATCAAATACATCTCATCTCTATGACACTTATCCATTTTTCTTTATATGGTGAATCCATAGCCTCTTCAGAACAGGTGGGCTCTTCGATTTTCAAGTGAGTGCAAAAGAATATATCCTTTTCGATTTGAAAATATTGTCAAGGAATTATTCCGCATTCACTCATTTGCAGTTAAGGACCTTCATAGTGTACTTGCCCAGGTGAGGATCTACTCCAACTAACCCTTTGACATGTGTCCAAAACGTGAGTACTCATATATAAAAATGATGAAATGTGAAGCCCCGTGATGTGCCTTCACATTCATGGGGCCGCAAATATTTTAATGGATTAAATGCAAAGGATTTGATGCTCTAGAAACCTTACCAAATGGTTTTCTACTATCCTTACAAGCCAAGTAAGGTTCACAGACAACTTAGCTTTAGTGAGTTGGTTTAATAAACCTTTCTAAGCATGTCTATTTAACCTATATTGACTAATGTGGCCAAGTCGACCATGTCATTTAAAAGATTCAGAAAAATTATCAGTATTTGAAACTAAAGCAATCGATGAACTATTATTATCATAAATACCATTTAAGTCAAGAACACAAATCCATGTTTATATGAACCGTGATCAAACATGTCGTCACTATACTCAATGTTTAATCCTCTGCGGCGAAAATTAAACGAAAAACCAAGCTGTAATAAGGAAACATTAGAAACTAAGCAACATCGTACTCCTGCTACATAAATAGTATCATGCAACAATAGTGTGTTTCCACCATGAAGTTGGAGTTTGTAGGTGTAAATCCCAATGATATCTTTTTCATTGTCGTTCCCCATAATAATGTTCTGTGATCCCTTGCCATAATAATGGAACTCAACAAACCTAGCTCTATCATTAACTACGTGTTGGCTTGATCAACAATCCATTTAAGAAATGAATTAGCAACTAATGCATAGGAGCAAACACATACATTGGAGGACATGTGAAAATAGGGCGCCTTCTTTGTCTCACAACAATCCCCAGTGTAGTGTCCCTTATTTCCACAGTTATAGCACTTTACACGTGTCATATCATTGGGACCCTGAGCCTTTGGTTGCTTAATGATTTTCCTTTTGGGTGTAAATTTTCGATGAGGAGGATGTTGAGGTTTCTAAGCTAGCTGTCCATAGTTTTTGTTCATTTTAAGATTTCCCCTTTTAACAACAAAATTTTGAAGGAGTGTCTTGAAGCTCTAAAGTGTTCATCCTCCAATTCCACATGATTAGCTATGTCTAAAAATGTCTTGATGCTCACATTGTGGGACACCAAAGTCTTAAATGGAGCTCAGCGACTATCCTCTCTATCATCGGGTAGTGAACGAATCACATTATTAACCTTCCTTAAGGTCACGTAACATTGCAGTCATGGTGCGAATGTGTTTGAGCACAGGTCGACTCGACTCGATCTTGTAATGTAGTCAGTTCAGATACAAGCGAAGACTTGTAGCTTGATAAGATGGTTTAGTACCAACTTAATGGTGATTCTATTGCTTGAGATTTGCTTTTGTTTAAGGGTTAAAGGTGCATTTTTATATCTAATTCTCGTGTTTAGCTAGGAATTGATTAATGTGTACTCAAACCAAGAAATTGAGGATAAATTATCTGAATCACACGGTCGTAGCCCCAGATTCACTAACCGCAACCCCAGTCTGGATACCATAAGTGCACAATGGTGTGAAAGTGCAAAACTCTAATGGCACAAGAAAGTGTAGGCTGATCATTTTGCCCTTAATTTTGGCTCCAGGCTTTCGACGGAAGCTACTATTCAAAAACATAAAGTATTCTATTTACATCTAATCAAATCATCCATCATTCTTGGGATCAAGTATTGTGCAGAGGAAGCTTGGAGAAGAAGGAGCTCAAGTTCACTATTCATCCAAAGAAGGTTTTCTCTCTTTTGTTGTTGTTCTTGACACTATGAACTCAGATTTAGCTTGTTTTTGTGAACCTCGTGCCATGAGCATGGGCTAGAACTTCTTTCTAGGGTATGATTTAGCCCTTGGTGATCTTGGAAGCTTATTTTGAATGTTTAGCTTTTTGGGAATTTGTTGTTATTATTTGGTTTTATGGTGTCTTCTCCCAAACTTGCGTGTGTTTAGCCGGCATTTGTGAGTTCACTAAGCATAGTTTGAGGTCGAGAGACAAAGACTATGTTAGCCTTGGTAAAACCAATGTTAATTGCCATAGCATAAGAATGTCTATGGAATTAGTGCTACCATGAGAGAATTTCCTAAGTATAATGCCTTCGGTATGTTCAAGTGTGAGATCGAGAGATGAACGCTTATATACTGAGAGAGGGGTGCTATTACTCGAGAGAAATTTGCAACTAATAGAGGAAAATTCAGTAGACAACTAGATGAATAATTAAAAGGATGAATTGAAGAAAAAACTCTCCAAACACACTAAGTGGCGAAGGCATTCATCATAGACCTCCAATCTAAGTCAAGTTATCATTTGCATTTCAACTTATTAACTAAAAAATACCAAAAACAAGCTCATTTGCATGTTATGTCTAAGTATGTTTAGTAAATAGTTTAGCGTTCACCACTTTGTCATTCGTCTAAATTATGTAAAACTTACTACTTTTTGTAATTATTAATGTGCAATTCTCGTGGTTCGACACTCATTCTCATCACCATATTACTAGTTTGATTTTGTGCACTTGCAAATACGTCAATAGAGCTAATGTCTGCACGAACGTTGACTTAAGGCTATCTCACATTGCCTTAGTTATGGAATGTACCTCAAATTGTCCAATCAGGTCGTCATGCATGCAGTACAATATAGTATAGCGTGCAGAATGATCCTTTCTTAATCGTTCATCATAAGCAACATTCTGCCTCTTATATTTTTTATTTTATGGAATATTTGGTTTCTCGGGTTCAACCATACTACTGATAATATGCTACAAGACATCTTTCTCTTTCAGTAGATACTGAATCTTCCTGTGCCAAATGTCATAGTTTATTCCATTAAATTTATCATTAGAAGAGAGCTCATTGATCCTACTGGGCGTTGCCATATCTACAAGAATATTTTTTAAGAAAAAAATTAGAAGGGCATTAGGCACAAATTAAATTAGATTTTCAAAAAATAATTGATCATACAATACGTTCGAAAATTTCACTAGGCTCATAATCATTACATGCGATATAATCAAAATATTTTAAGAAACTTTAATCATCATGAAATTAAAATAATTCACCAAAAAAATTATTGCTAAACTAATAGCACAATTGTTTTTTTTTTTTTGGTGGGTGGG
>JAOWBN010193515.1:0-15455 GCA_028565015.1 Pinguicula moranensis
AGACTCTAGCCGAAGCCAACGGTTGTGTCCCAGCAGCAACGTTAGTGGGAATCGATCCCGGGACCTTGGCATGAAGTCACCCTAGTCATACTTAGGAGTATCCCTTAATCTCTGTCTATCTTCTCGTGATCTCAAGTATTTAGAGTTCCATTATTTGTTAAGTTATTTCGTAATTCTCATTTATATCAATGTCTCTTATATTAAAAATAAGTTTCATCTTTTTTATGTTCATTTGTGAATGTTGTGCATAATAGCTTAGGTAGTCACGCTTGAATCAATTCTTAAGACCAAACACTCCCTGTGGGATTCGACCATATTTTCACTTACATAACTACGCTTGTATGCTCGCGGTAAAGTTATTATTTTTAGGTAATTTAACTTAGTTTTGTGCTTAAATTCGTTATACCTAAAATTCACATCATGCGTCATGCTATATTTAAGAGGTTGTGTAAGACCTTGCAAAAGAGACAACATGTATGGGATGACCAATATGTGTCGGTTGAGGAAAAGACGACCATGTTCTTAAGAACACTTGCGCATCATCAAAAGAATCCACAACTAAGTTTTGATTTTTAAAGGTCCAATAGCTGCTTTAGCCTCTGTTTCAATGAGTTTCTTAATGTTTGTCATTCACATTAAGCTTAAATTCCATGTCAGATCCAAACTTATGACCGATGATGAAATTGATAAATGTTGGAGTTCTTTCAAGGTAATTTTACTCAATCGTTGAATAATTCCAGGTTGCACAGGCTTCAACATCAATAGTTATCCTGGCTTAATGACAGCACTACTTGGGTGCACTAAAATAGACTTATGTTGCAGTTCATGCACCGGTATCCATCCTGTCGCGCTACAGGACAAGGAAGGGGTACATTGCGACAACTGTGTTAGGCATAGTTGACACGAGGGGAATTTTTTTTTATGTATTGACTAGTTGGGAGGGCTCGACAATTGATGGAAGGGTTTTGTAAAACGCTCTAACAAAGAGGACGGGGTTGCGCGTGTCTGGAAGTAAGAGACTCTATTGTAGGATGTCACTTTGTTTATAGCCATTGTCACACATTATAGCACATATTTAATAGGATTGAGTGTTAAGATGACAGGGTTTTACTACTTGTGCGATAGCGGTTTTCAGAACCTAGATGGATTTCTCACTCCGTACAGCACAACCCATTACCACCTTAAGGAGTGGGGTCTTGGAAATAGACAACCATAGAACCCAAGGAAGTATTTTAACATAAAGCATGAACGGGCGAGGAATGTTGTTGAGAGGACATTCATGATACATAAGAAAAGATGGGCTATCTTGCATAACCCATGCTTCTTTCCATTGAAAACATAGAAACAAAATTCATTCTGCCTTGTTGTTTACTGCACAATTTTATTGCAATGAAATGATGATTTGCTCAAGGAACCCGAGGAGAGCACAACGCCAGTGGCTGATCTAGAATGCCACGACGAGGGGACACCACTAGTGTCTGATTTAGACAACACCCAAACAATTGCTTAAAGTGAAACATGGACCATGTTTAGAGATAACATGGCTGGATAATCTGCATGTGGGGTCTTGTACGTATGGTTCCTAGAAATTAGGGTATTTTTATTTCTTGGGCTTCCTTTTGGGATGCCTTGGAACAAAGCCTGGCTGAAATGAACAATAATGTGAAAAGGTAGTTTTCTTCTACACGTGATGAGGAGATCAACTGGAGGATGTTAATCGCGATGGAGGATTCACAAAGAAGTGATAGTGGCGAGTCAAGGGTTCTCCTATAAAGCCCTGGCAAGGGTTTTATTGATTCCAGTGACACTGAAATTTAGCTCTTCTATCTAGAGAAATGCAATATTCATCGTTATTTAATTACTATCAATCTAACCATTAGAATTCGATATCCTTAGGTCAGAATGAATCTAAATGTGTCCTATGGCTCCAATTAAAATTTAAGGCCAATCGGATCCCGTTAAAAACTCCGATCACCGACAAACACCGAACTGCACGAGCTGTTACTCTTTCTCTTGTGTGTACGGGTTTTGTCTCTCAAAAACCTAGTTCTTGGTCTTATAATCAAAAAATGATCGTAAGAGGTTTTCTTTCCAATCCAAACATTTACCGGAACATCACTCTACGAAGCAATGGCAGGGGTCATATTAATAACATAAGTAGCAGTATACAAAAGAATTGTGGAACCTTTGACTCCAATAACATGCATCTGACATGATACATCAATGTTTTATTCATTCTTTCAACCAACCAATTCAACTGAGGCATCTTTGGAGGCATCTTCTGGTGTCTGACCTCTTGTTGCCTACAATACTACTCAAAAGGTCCACGGTATTCACCATCGTTGTCTGTCCTGATACAATACTACTCAAAAGGTCCACAGTTTGCCTTTCAGCTAAAGCTTGAAACTGATTGAACTTGCCAAGTACTTGATCCTTGGTCTTCATGATATAGACCCAAAGCTTTCTGAAATGATCACCAATAAAGTAACAAAATAAGATGTATCACCATTAGTTTTTACCTTCAAAAGACCACAGACATCTGAATGAATCAAATCCAATAAATTTGGTTGCCAGTGAGGAGGATTAGTCTTGAAGGATACTCGATTCTATTTCTCTTCAAGATGAAAGCACTTTTCAAAACTAGAACTCTTAGCACATAGAAGAACATTTTTCTTCACCAAATTATAAGTCTTTTGGTACTAATATGACTCAACCTTTTATGCCACAATTATGGTGAGCATTGTTTCTCCATCATATTCACTAAGTCATCTAAAATTGAAACTTGCAACAGATACAATTTTTTCTTCAACTTCGAATCTTTAGCCAAAATCAAGGACTCTTTACTAAGTTTCCATTTTCTATCAACAAAATTGTTGCCATAACCATCATCATCAAGTGTCCCAATGAAAATCAAGTTCTACCGAACATCAGGAGCATGCTTAACATCTCTAAGAAACACTGTAGAACCATTGCCCACTTTCAAACAAATATTTCCAATGCCAATAACCTTAGCCAGGACATTGTTGCCCATTCTCAAGGAACCAAAGTCACCAGCAGCGTAAGTGCTGAAAAATTCCCTTCTAGGAGTAACATGGACTGTATCAACTGAGTTACCAACCCAGCTTGTACTGGAAGAGACCAAACTGATATCACAGTCATCATATACAGTAAGAAACTCAACACTTGTAGCAGAAGAAAAACGATCAGTGTTACTTTCTGCAAACTTCTTTGAATTTTTTATTGTTCCCATTCTTTTTATTTTTCAACTTCCAACATTTCTTCTTGTGACAGTGATGACACTCAACATCCTAGTACTTAGAACTAGACTTGCTTCTAATTTCTTTCTTTATTACCCTGACCTCTGTTCTGATGTCTTCCCTTCTACTCTGTAAATCAGACCTCAGTCTGTAGCGATGAACCTCGAGTTTTCCTTCTAATCTCTTCATTCAAAATTTCATTCTTGGTATAATCAAATGACATTTTTCCATCAATAACAAAATTTGTATGTGAGACCCGAAATGTCTCCCACAAGTCAGGCAAAGTATTCAGCAACTATAAACTAAGTATTTCTTCCTCAAAGATAACATCAACTTTACACAGTTGATTTAATATACCTTGAAACTCATTCACATGATTAGAAGGTTCTCCCTCGGAGTATCTCAAATTAATCAACTATTTTAACAACTACAATTTGTTGTTACCTATCTTGGAAGCATAAAACTTTTCAAATGTATTCCACAGTGTCTTTGTATTTTTTTTGTTTGCAACAAGATTGTGAACAATGTCATCCACCCACATTCTGATAAAATCGCAAACTTGTCGATGCTCAAAATCCCATTCTTCATCATTTTTGGATGCTGGCTTATCTGAAGCAAACACGGGTAAATGCAAACTTTTCACAAATATAAGATCTTTCATTTTAACCTTCTAAATGTGATAATTCATGTTATTCAACGAAATCATCTGACTAGTACTTGCCTGCATAATTCTAGCAAATCAACAACCACAAACCAAAAGCTCTAATAACACTCTGATGGGAGAAAGTCACAAATAAAGTAACTCAATAGCACAGCGGAAATAAATTCACCTCCCCAATTTGCAAGAATCTCTTAAGGTTCAGTTTGATAGCCACACAAATTTAATTAGCCTAAAAGTATTACGTCGCCCTTCTTGTTTGATTGCTTTATCGGCCTACCATTTGGTACACACCTTTTGATGGTGTTGGGATTGTAAACGAAATTATACAAGTTCTATCTGTTATTTCGTATCAGTGAACTGTTCAAGATTATGCGTGCTACGTCCTTCATTTCGTATGAAATGTCCATTTCCCCCTATCTTCTCAGTATAAAATGACCGCACATTTTTTGAGCGATGCTCGTTCTCCACAAAGGCATTTCGATCTCTGCTCCACAACATCGTTTCAAGCCCCGCTTCCATGAAATCTGTATTTCACTCTCAACCCTCAATTTCCACCCCAAAATCGAAACCCATCGCTGAAGGTGATGTCTTGCTCTTATCCCAGACTGCATTTTCCTCTATTGTAGTCTATGACGCCCAGAAATTGCATGGCCCATACAAATCTATTGCCGACTAGACGGAGCCTCAAAATATAGTCAAGGGGAAGCTGTGTACATCCATTATAGGGCTCTGACTTGGGGCATCGGCGCTATGCACGGCGGCCTGGTACAGATCCTGAAAACCCCATAGTCTTGGACTCACCTACACTGTCAGTGTCCCCGCCACAAGCGAATATTCCCAGATCCAAAGCCAAACCTTAATGCATGTGCCCCCGCTTCCCCATAGGAGGTCTCTTCGCAGAAGAAACCTCTTTTGCCACGACTAAAGGAAATACCGTCATCGAAGTATTAGTTATGGGAAATATACGAGGTACTTTTAGCTATTACGTACGGTATTTTCCTTAGAATATTTGTAATTGACTGGCGTACACAAGGGGGGGCAGTGGGGGACCTGGCCCCCCTTCTTAGATGGACATGTCCTATTTTACCCAATTTTTATTATTATTATTTTTTGTTTTGTTATTCTCATGAATCATTTATGGTTCATAGCATATATGCATGACGCTCCAAATAAAAGAAAAATTATTCGTAAAAAATCTTTTTAAAAAGAATAAGAGGAATTCATACACATGTTTGATAAATATAGTCCTTTGGTTTAGTATACACGGCTACCATAATGGGAAAATTATTACAACTACACAATTTTTGTTATCGATGAATTATATGCCTAAAGTGTTCGTCGGTAGTGAAATATGTAGCTATATTTGTTGTTTGACGTTGTATATATGTTGTTAATAATTTTACTAAAAATTAGTAACTTGGAGTCTATGAAATGGTCTAAAAAAATTTTTATTTCAACCCCCCTTGAATTAATTTTCTGTGTCCGCCCTCTTGCGTGTAATAGGAATCCGAGAAGCCGTTGTCGCCGATGCCCAACCATCGAGCCCTCTGTGACAAACTTATTGAACTAGCATCGCATGGGCTTGCCAGTTCCAAAGATTATGCTGACATGTTCGAGGAGTTCACCAAACCCAGTGAGTGTCCACCATTGTCGCCGCTTGCCAATCACTGCAAAGTCATTTTTGCTGAAAATACAGTACATTATTGCCCTAGTGTTCGATTTCACTAAATTGTTCGTGACCATTTTAAGTACCCAAACAAAAATTGTTTTCATCTTTAGCTTAAACGTTAGCTAAAGTTTATTGTTTATTTTAGGATGTTGGCCCTTCAAACACGGTGGTGGGAACGAAAGGCAGAGCAGGTAGCGCGGTGGTGGGATCGGATGATGGATCAAACGGGGGCTCCTTTTCTGGGCCTTACACAGATAGTGTGGAGTCGTAGAAGACGTGTTACTGCACGGAGCAAATTGACTCTGATATATGATTCTCCAGTGTAGGAACAACAATGTTTGTGGCCCAGTAATGTATAGGTAGATAAACGCAGGCCTTTTTGTATCCTGCATGTTTACACCTGATGTGTATTCTTTGACATTTAGTTTGAGGTTGTTCTTTATTTTGGGTATCGTGAACTTATTTTGGCAGTGGTCGTGGACATGGGTTGATTTTTTCTATGCATACACATAGTTAAGTAGCTTATTTCAGGTGATACACGTTTGCTTTATTAAGTTTGTCCATGAATTTTGCTTTATTCCCCTGCCTCCTACCCCCTAACAAGCACTATAAAGTCATAAAGTGGAAGAATGAGAACTAAATGAATATGCTCTGATGTAGGCATCAAAAGCACATCCAAAAGCAAATCCAAATTCGTGTGTCCTAAAATTGATCCACTATCCACAGTATAACCATGATTGCTACAACAATCTCACAACTTGCACTCTAACATCAGGTATCAAGCTTGAGCTAATTTATTCCGGATATTATTGCCCCCATTTCTCAGAAAAATTGGGAATAAATTTCGAGTAACTTGCATCTTTGGACAGTAAGTTTAGAACTAAACTTGTTGTACATGCATCAGGTAAAAGTTCTCTCTGTGGGACTGACCAATCCAATAGAAGAAATAATTTGCTCACAACCTTGTTCAACATCATCATGGAACAAAAACTAATCCAACTTAAAAAAATTAGATCATAAACATGTTATAAACTCTTCGTGACCGACATAAAACAAGATTCAAAACAAAGTTTTGTCCACCGATGGTCAACTGGTACATTCAATGACACAAAGGTTCTCAAGTTATGAACAATGTTAGGAGGCACGTACTAACAACCAAACTTTTATGTAAGGATGCTTCTCAGCTGCTGCTCCCAGTCGTCCCGTCCTTGCATTTTCCATAAGGTGAACTCCGAGCTATCGTTGAGAAGCATCTTCATGATGTGCATCTTCTTGTTGTACTCGATGTCCGGGAACTCTTCTAGACCTTTAAGAATAAAGGTAGCCTTGGACTCATAGGTCTCTCCCTGTGGCATTCGACTAACGTCAAACATTTTCACACTCTTCTCCACTAGAAGACTCATAGTGGATATGTTTTTATCCAGCACCGTGCTTTGTGTGGTCACTTTTGCGACCTTATGCTTTTTGTCATAGTCAACACAAGCGGAAATAGGCACAGGTGCAAACGACAAACCTTTCTCTACTGTGTCGGTGCATCGCTATGCATCTGTTGCCTCATAGTCCCCCAAGTCGAAATCATTCTCACCACACGAGACGTAGTAGTCTGTGGTGCGCTCCATATCTGATGCAACCATCGAGTAGTCCTCACACATGTTTCCTTGTGCCCTATACTTCCCAAATAGCTTGCACCAATCTTCAAACAGTGGAAAGTTCTTTCCATTTAGCAAGGCAAACTTCGGCTTAGCCTGCACGTGTAAGATGAAAACAGTGTAAAAAGAGTATAGTAGTGGTGCGATATGTGCGTATTGTAAAGCACATGCACCTTCAACATATCCGCCCATAGCCCATCGTTGTCAGCCACCGGAGTATGTGTTTTGGGGTCAATGGATGTACCACTGTAGGACATGAAGTCACTCGGGATACTCCACTGGTTCTTCCACACGTGTAGCTTATTCTCGGTGATCCTTCCCTGTACTCTACAGCCGGGTAAAATTTCACAAATTCTTTCTGCACACTTCGGGTAGAATTCCCTCTACCACCCCGAGTCGACCCTGTATCCCTCTAGCATCAATTCCTTGTAAGCTTTTATCATGGCCTTTTTTTTGTCCAAAGTGAAGTATATATTCTTGTATGGCAATGTTCAAGGCAACTATCTAGATGGACGCATCATGGACTAGGTGGGTCACTGCGCACCTCATAGTCCTCAAGTAAAAAAAGTAAAAAGTACTACACATAACATAAGAACACCGAGTTAGAATGCTAGTCATGCAACGTAGCAATCAATTAGGACAACCAAGTAATTATCCAAAAACATTATGACAACCAAGTGTAGCAACTACAACAAATTCGTGAATGAGCTGTCAACCAAACCACAATACATAAATGTAATGCATATCCATTTTTTCAGGAGTCTAAAGATCATTCAATCTATGGCTTGAGATTGAGTGTAGTATTGCCACATGTCTGTGTCCATGGCGTCACGTTTATCAGTCCACTGTGGAGACGATTGATGCATCTATATGAACTCTTCAATATCGTCGATAGTCCATTGTGGGGTAACCTAACAACAAGGGTCATTTGGAGTGGTATCCATAATGAAGTTTTGCATCTTTAATGGAAAGAAAGTCGGACTTCGCAACACAGGGAATCTATTTCTAATGATACCGAATGAGCGCTCAATAATGTTCCTAGCCGATGCACGCTTCATATTAAATATCTCGTGAGAGTTCTACGGTCGCCTATTTCTAGGCCCCCACTCTTTTAAATGGTACCGAGTTGATCTATGTGGTGTGAGGACGCCTTCACAATTCATATAACTGCTGTCGCACAAGTAGTATGACCATGTAAGTGGGTGCTAACGTTCAAAGTTTCGTTGGTCACAGCATATGAAGCATGAAGATACTAAAATAGTGTATTAGAGCGTACACTTTGGATCCTTGAGTCATGTAGGGCGGCTCAACGCATCGCGCAAGACTCGTGTGTCCGCAGCCTAACCTTCCCACCCGGCAAGCATGTAGACAAACCTCCCCTTTGTATCACAAACATCTAATACATTTGTTGCCATAGTGTCTTTCCTTGTCCTGTAACGAAGCTTGTCTTTTTCCGATGTGTGGACTGGAGTGTAAATGCCATCCAGAGCGCCCATGCATCCCTAAACATCACAATGAAGTGTATGTTACATATAAAGCGACACATGGCACTGTTAATAGAAGAATACATTTGTATGAAACATAACCTGGAAGAAACTCCATTGTCCATCAGTGCAATCTTCATCAATAGGGATGAGTGTAGTGGTGAACCTATCCTTCAGCCGGATAATCGTGTTTAGTACCTCATGAAATACTGTGCTTATTGTCTGGCCACTACGCTGAAAATTTGTTTGTGGGGTTCTATTTTTCTGACGGTGCGCTTTTGCACGAAGGAAAACTGCTACTTTTTGCTTTAACAGACACGTAATGATCATCTTGCAGGCTGCCTTTGTCCCGTAATACCCGACAAAGTTCTATAAAGCTAAACTTATGCATCCGTAGGTTATGAAAAGAGTCTCTGTTGTTCCCATTTGTGAGCCTTGTCAGAAATGCCATTTGTTCAGATATCTTGTCTAAAATCGAGTGTTTATGCGTTGAACTGCGCTTACGTTTAAACTCTAGCCTCTTGGATTCTTGTTGCACTCGTTGCAACAAGGCATCAATAAGTAGCAACAGAGTTACCCTCAACAGATTGTAAATGATTTGCATACGAGCCATGTCACAGGAAATGAACAGGCACACAAACCTATGGATGAACATGCCCGCACAAACCCAAATCTAGAGTGAATGAACATGAGCATCAAACTGAATCTAAAGTGAATAAACACGAACAAGCACATAAATCTATAGTGAATAAACATAAACCTCAAATTGCATAAACAATAATTTATCGCATGCCCTAACACACGAAATTAACAATAAATCATGGGCCGACAAAATATTATAATTTTTCAATAATGAAAGATTCACATGCGAAATACCTTACGAATGAGAGCTGATTGCGTGGATTGTTACGGGTTCGTAGTTTGTGGTGTGGCCTACGAAACCCTAGATTATCGGGTCAAAGATGTGTCATTCGAAAGGTAAATTAATGGTTAGAGGTATTTGCCATACGACAAGATTTGGCCGTCTACTTGCTGGCACTCATCATCAGAAGGAAACTGTCGTCGTGTGGGAAGGAAGGATCAGCTAGGATTTTGGAACGAAAAGAGCGAGAAATAATGGAGGTGTCGCGATTTATCAGGCTATTTATATAATGACAGGACATGTAATTAAGTAGCAAAACTGAGGGTAATAATGCCAAATGTGTGGGAGGATTACGCCACTCGAATTCAATCCACTCATTTTTGATTGAATTAAAAAGTGGCCGCAATTCGATTACAGTACCGGGTCGCAGGATTAAAGAAAAAAAAGGGCTACCAAACAACATGTATGTAGGTATAACTCTAGTAATCCAGCGTTAATAAACCTCCAGTAATGTTACCAAACTGGCCCTAAGAGTACAAATAGCTAATACAAAATGTGGAGATAACATCAATGAAACAATACTGAAAATAAGAACACCAAGATTTACATGAAAAACCCTTTAATGTGAAGAGGTGAAAAACCACGGGATCCTTAGATGCACTCAAATCCACTATTCCAAAAAATATAGAGTAAGTATACAATGCAGTGTCACCACTAATATCTAGCCTTAACAATAATACGAAAGTACTATAATCACAATACAACAAAGATGTATATAAGTTTACAAAAATAGTAATCTATTCTGAATTCAATAACTCTCAATCTGATCGTTAGAATTCGATCCTCCTTCGATTTGAATGAAGTTGGATGCGTCATCTGACTCCAGTTAAAATTGCAAGTTGATCGGACAACATTTGATCCTTCGATCGCCAACAAAGACAGAATTGCGCAAGCTGATACTCTTTCTCTCAGGTGTACGGGTTTGTCTCTCAAAAATCTAGCTCTCGGTCCTCTCATCATTAAATAAGATTTTCCTTGTATATGTCCCTTAAGTTGATCAAAAAAATGGACCATATATTTATTTTCATATAGGGTTTTAACACATAATTGGGAACCCAATAAACCCAATACTTATTTACCTGAACCTTAGTCTCAAATAAGGAAGAAACAGACGCGAGCGATATTGAGAACTTGGTGAATGGAGTTATAAAAAAATCATAGCAACGAATGATACGATAGATATGGTGGAATTTTAGTGGACATGGAGATTGAGATAGTTTTGGTTGATTTGCTCAAGTTTGCTCGTATGATTTGACCAACACATGCTCGAAGGTGGAAGACCCTTGATGAGGTTTTGTTGAAAAAAACACGATAACAATGGTGCTTTTTTGTGCTTGTTGCCTGACTTGACTAGAATTCTCTTTATTTGAGAATTCGTTTGCTTGATGTTCCCAAATTGTTGAGATGTATCATTTCAAACAAAGACAAATTGAGAATTAATGAATCTTCAATAGTAGATGCACTACTGCAATTCCAAGACTATTATGTGCAATGGATGAATACTTACAACATAGGATGAATCTCTCATTGTTGCCAGTATTGAAGAAGCAACAAACGCATGGATAAATTCGCCACATGTATGGAGTTAAAATCGATCGCACTAACTATGGAGAAATGTCCAAGTTGTGCAAACGAATAATTGGGTTGTAGCAAAGAATTTTTGGCATTCCCTGCTTGATTGAATTGAAAGTTATTCTTGAAAAGAAGATCACCAAAGGAGTGTGGCATAAAGACATTCATAACTCATTTAGTAAATTAAAAGTATGTAAATTCGTAGAATCAATTTAAGAGTGTTGTAATTAGTTGATATTTTAGATATTTATTGGAAATATATTTTAGTTTATTTGATATTTAGGAAGAGTTTATTTATGGTAGGAGTTTATTTTAGTTAAAAAATTTATAAGATTTTCTCTAAACTAGGTTTAGAGATGGTTTGTTATTTGTACTATTTTGCCTGTTTTGATATACAAAAATAAGAGAGATTTTCTCTCGGGATTGACAAATGAATCCTAATAAAATTAATAGTATACATTTTATCAATATATTTATATAAAGAAAATAATGTAAATGAATCCCAATAAAACTAATACCATACGTTTTCTCAATAGCATAACAATAATAATCGAATCATAACATTACTAATTGCCAAAAAATCTGAATCTTACTACATATTTCAAGACATTATGATTTTCAACATGTGAATAGACATTATGATAAAATTTCGAGTTGGGTGGCCTTTTGTAATCTGTAAAAAGTATTTGTGTTAATTTATTCAAGGAAATATAACTTAACTAAAAGAACATATGAGAAGATGGTTGTTGTTCTCTTAGACTTGTAATTTTATGGTGCTTGTTGTTAATATTTGAATGCATAAAAATGCCCCCATGATTACGGGCAGTGCACGTGTTATGCGAGGCCACATAATTGTTTGTAAAAGATAAGTTCTGATTATCGCTCGAGTCCTTTGAGAAGTCATGAAGGTAGAAGAAACACTTGTACTAGTACTTCATTTTAATATTTTGTACAATTAATAAGCACAAGTCCGAACGTTGCCTTAATATTTTGTACAAATTTTTAATGAGAAGGAAATACTACTAGCAATCAAGAGTTGTGGCTATGGAAAAAGTCCATGGCCTGATAGCATGAATTTCAAGTTCTTGAAACACTTCCTTCCCACATTCCTTCCTGACATATTGCTATACTTCCAGGAATTTTATAGAAACTGCAAAATGGCAAAGGGAATAAATGCTGCTCAAATCACCCTCATTGCCAAAACTGACACTCCCCTTAAAGTACAAGACTTTAGGCCCATCACCCTCATTGGTATCCTACCTAATATACTTTCCAAAGTGCTAGCATATCGATCTAGGGAGATCCTTCATGAAATTATATCCCCTCAACATATGGGATTTATCAGAAACAGGAAACTGCTAGGCGGAGTGTTGATACCTAATGAGGCTGTTGATGAGATAAAAAAAATTGCGAAAACAAGCACTTCTATTCAAGGTGGACTTCGAGAAAGCATTTGACACGGTTAACTGGAAGTGAATAACAGAAATTATGATGCAGATGAACTTCCCTCAATGCTGGATTTGGTGGGTGCAGGAAATCCTCTCCTCTGTTTCTTCATCCATTCTAATCAATGGCAGCCCCTCGAAGGAGTTCTTCCCAAGAAGAGGGGTGCGCCAAGGAGACCCTCTATCCCCCTCCTTATTCATTATTGCAGCAGAAGGACTCTCCATGATGATTACCAAAGCTATACAGCTACATCTCTTCAAGCCTTTACTGATTGGCAGAGGAAAGGTTCCACTGAGCCACCTCCAGTATGCTGATGATGCTTTACTATTCAGAGAGCCAAACTGGGATACCATCCGGGCCCTTAAAGCCATCCTGATCAACTTTGAACTCACCTTAGGTATCAAAGTAAATTTTACCAAAAGCAGTCTCATTGGTATAGGAATGCAGAAGGAACTTACAGAAAAAATGGCAGCCTACATGGGATGCAGAGTTGATTTACTACTTTGTAAATAACTGGGACTACCCATAGGTGCCAATCAGTTACGCTCTACAACCTGGTCTCCAATCATAGAAAAATTTCAGCGTTCTCTCCATCTTTGGGACCACAAATTACTGTACTCTGGTGGTAAGTTAACCCTACTAAACTCAATCTTGGCTGCTCTGACTTCACATATCTTTGCCTTCTTCAGAGCCCCTCAAAGGATTATCAAGCAACTGACAGCTATCCAAAAAAAAATTTGGAACAAAAAGACCAACAAGAAAACCATGTGTTGGACATCTTGGAAAAAGATATGTTCACCTATTAAAGCAGGTGACTTGGGGGTTAGACACCTTGGTTTCTTTAATCTAGCCATGCTAGGAAAGTGGGGAGCAAGACTACTAAATGGAGCTGACAACTTAGTATCAAAATTATTGCATTCGAAATATAACTTCAATGGACACTGCACAATGGTGATTTCTATGCATTATTAGACAACCCTCATCCAACAGTTGTACACAGTGTTCGAAAAAGATCCATAACCTATGCATCTCAAGCGTGGAATTATTTCCAAGATCTTGCCACAACAAATTGGTTTAGGGAGCACACTACACTGCTGATAGGCAATTGCAATAGATTCAAATTCTGGCTAGATCCGTGGTATCATCATTGTCCTCTTGCTACTTAGTTTCCTAGATTATTTAGACTTACCTCTACACCATCAGCCTAAATATCATAAATACGACACTATCAAAATGGATCTTGGAACTGGCAGTGGACCTGGCGCAGAATACTAAGGCCCTCTGAAAATAATGAACTATATAACCTTCATTCTTATCTACAGGACTGTCCATCCAGCATTGATTAGTCTGACAAATACATATTCAGAGGAAACCCAGATGGCAAATACAGAGTCAGAATGGCATACACACATCTGGCCTCTGCACAGCCCTTTCCCTACAATACACAGGAAGTTTCCTTACTAACCTCCATATGGAGCACACTTGCACAAAAAAATATAGATATTTGTATGGAAACTGGTGCAGGATGCACTCCCCACACAAGGTGCAATGATGAGACGAGGCTTGATACCAGAAGATCAATCACATCACTGCACACTCTGCCTTACTTATCTTGAAATTATACTTTACTTATTCTCTACTTGCTTCAATACGGTACAGGTGTGGAAGGGGATGGTCTCAGGGCTTCAATTGCAGCCCATGGATCAGCTCCCTTCAATGGTAAATTTCTACACACTATATCCCCCCAAGACCAACCTTCAAGCATGGAGATCTATATGGTGTGCAATAGTTTGGCATATATGGTTAGCTAGAAATAACTGCCATTTTAGAGCCATCCAAACTAATACAATACTGATCGGTGAGCACATTAAGATATCTACATGATTGTGGATTAAAGCAAGCAAAAAAAGCTCCTTTGACTACACATTAGCTGACTGGATGGTACAACCTCTTGGATGTATAAAGAATTGAAAAACCCATCATAGAAGCTGAACTAGATGTATCCATCCCGAAGCCTGAACACATTGGGGCTAAAGGAGAATTCCTTATGTGCTAAATGGTGGCTATGAGTGATCAAAGAACCTCAAGTCTGGGAAGAAGAAACAACGTAATTTACACCAACTGCAGGAAAATTTCATTCATGTAACTCCACAATGAAGACAAGGAATAGATGAGATTACAATAATTAAAGGACTATGATGCTATAAGGTAAATAGGTTGAGTTATGCCAACTAATAAGGTAAAGACTCCTGGTGTCATACTTGTATGGCGGTCTGCATAGTTGAAAGTCAGTAGATCACTGTTGCAGTAGTCACTAAGTCTTTACTTACTGGACTACAGCAACACTCGCATGACTTTGATACTATAAGGTGTGCAGGCAGAGCTGGGTTTTCTGGAATGGTAATGACCATTGTAGTCAGTAACATGGCAACCTGCATAGCTGAGAGTCATTTTGACCAATGCTATACATCTCACCCTTGCTCCTGGATAAGATTATGTTAGGATTATTTATTTATTTCTTTAATACTTTCTTATCCCTTGTAAGAAAGTTGCATATACATTTATTATTAATGAATTTTGGCTTATTAAAAAAACAATTACACACTGGCACGCATGTAGTGCCACCATCAAACTTGATATTATATGAGTTTTATCATTCAAAAATTATCATGTATGATCAGGGGCAGAGCCAAGTGACAGGGGCCATGGTCCCCCAAAAATTGAAAAAACAAATTACATGTAAAAAAAATTATTTTTCATTTTGTCCCCCCAAAACTATACTTGTTTAGGAATAT
>JAOWBN010193525.1:0-15455 GCA_028565015.1 Pinguicula moranensis
AATTATAATTGGCTTTTAAGAACCTCGAACTACGAGATTGATGAGTTATTTTTTGAAAAAAATGTGCTTATAATCCACTTATAATTGTAAGAAGGCTGCGCAAAACAGGGGCTTAGTGTTTGTCCTACTGGCAGATACACGGGATTCCACTTTACATAAATTGAAATAAATCTTGTGAATCAGGGACAACCAACTCTATGTTATGTCTATGGGGCATGTGTAATTCTCTCTATACCAGAATTAAAGATGTTTTGTTCTAGAAATGGTGCATTTTTCAGTTGTCAGAATTAGGCATGTATGATGAAGATTGATTCATGAATGTTGATCATGCATGGATTTTTTTCTTGTACATAGGCTTTTTGAGAAGATTTCTTTTGAAACATTTATTTTATTTTATTTTAAATTTCCAACTCTTGCTTCAAAAATATATTATAGTAAATACAATAAATCTCCAACAAGCTCTAATTTTGCAGAGAACCTAAAGTGTCTATTCTTTTAGCATAATTTATCAAACTAATTCTATATGCGTGTGTGTAGTTACATCTAAGAATATCTGTTGCAGCATAATCTATCATACATTTTGTAGACAAACCTAGAGCGTAGTAATTGGCATTAGTGTCTCAGATGTTTCACGTGTGATGAATAGCTTAGTATGGTGTCGCCTGTAAGAAGCTAAAGCCTAATTGAGGTCCTTCCTTTTGAGCAGGTATCCTACATCATGGAGGCTTCATCTTTAGAATTCTAGAGGACTTCTGAATGAGTCTTATCAGATTCAGGACGAAGATTAATACAAGATAGAAAATGAGGAGCACCCGAATGAGTCTTTCTTGCCTTCTTCTGAGCTGAATCCCCGTTGTGATAAGACATCGGTTAATAAAAAAGGTGAAAGACCAATAAGCCTTCTCCTATGTGGTAGCACTTTATAAGGGTTGAGCCTAGTGATCCCATTAATCCCAGAGCCTTGTGTAATTATTGCAAAAAGAATGTTGGGATCCACCCTATGACGTATAACACATTAGTATGGTACCCCACCATAAGGCTTGTCCGGTTTATCATAGCAGCCAAGCGAGGCTTGACTCTAAACAATTGATTAAAATACTCTAACTTGTTTGGCTTTATGAGGTAACTAGGAGGTGGCAAGGGATGAGAAACAGCTCATTAAGTATGCTAAAGATGCTGATCCCTTTTTGAGTGAGATGGCCAAGAGTATGCAGGTCAAGAACGTATTTGGGGCGCTCACTAGAGTGGATCTAGAACTAGATCCGTTGAAGAAGACACAGAACAAGTTCTTGATGATTGCAACCATCTTGGATCCGAGGGTTAATATGAAATGGTTTGCTTATTAGTTTTCATTAACCATGGACCAAAAAAAAAGGCTTATCCTCTTCTAATCTGTTTGACGTAGGGATGAGTGGCATAGTCGAGGAAGACATGTTTGACTGTTATGATTCTTTCATGGACCCGATGAGAAATGTGGAGAAGAAGTTGGAGCTTGATAGATATCTGGATGAGCAATGTATGTCGGTATGGACCAAGTCCGATATTCTAGCTTGGTGGAAGTCGAATGAATCCCTCTATCCGGTGCTCACACAAATGGCAAAAGATCTACTAGCCATTCCGATTTTCACTGTGCTATCTGAAGCCGTGTTTAGTATCGGGGGACGAGTCTTGGATTTCTTTGGTTTCCATCACAATCGAGGCACCCATCTTAGCACATAATTGGTTGATGACCACTTCAGAAGGAATAGAGATGATGGATGGTATTGAGGATCCCTGTTCATGCGATGTCGAGACATAATAATCTTAAGTTTAAATTGTTTTGTTCTATGACTTTAGTCTTTACTTTTCTTTCTCGTTCATTCTAACTTATACCTTAAATTATTTTATGTAGTATGCATTGACTCAAGATTCTTGATAATTCATGGCCCATTTTCTACCTTGAGTCTTGAAAGACATAAACATAGTAACATAATACATTCGAATTGTATTGTGTCGTGTGTTGGAACTTTAACTTGTATCTTGAATTGAATAAGACGCATTTCTTCTCTTTTTGGTTATGAATTTTATCCTACTTGATGGATTATTTCGTAATCTTTACAAGGATTGTGTTTGAATTCGATGAATTTTTCCATTATTGTGGTATCGTCGGTTTATATTTATGCAGGTAATGGATTATTGATTACTAAGAATATTTTTTGATTTTTTTTTAAATTGTCTGTGGTGGCGGATAGCACCAATCCGCTATTGACACCATCGATAGGCACCCCTACGACCATACCTGAGAGTCCATAGCAATCAATATCCATGGGATTCACTAATCATTTTTTGATTTTTTGTTGATCATTTATCGAAGTATGCTATATTCATTATTGCCCGCATAAGTGAATGGTGAAAGTGACCGCCAATCATTCTATTTTTGTTTCCAGAATATTTTTGTTCCAACATTTTCTCTAAATGAAAGGCTGACTAACTTGGGGTCTAGGCCGCACGGGGTAAAGTAAAAACAAACATTATACTCTGCTTTTCACAATGTAAAACCTATCACCATTGCGTAAAACGATATTTGTAAGAAAGGCCTGGGAAACATGCTCCCCTCGAAGGAATGTAACCCAAAAAAGAAGGAAGACACTCTCCCATCAACCACCAACATGATTAATGAGGGACTTGTGGGGGATAACCGAAAGAAGACCGTATGGGGAGTACCGGGCCTGGACATAATGTAGAAGCGACCCCAAGCTACCATTGAGGTGTGCTTCAAGAAAAAGGACATACCAAGCGACAATCCATAGTAAGCACCCATGGCAATCACGTCTAAGGTAGGCGAGTTCAAGGTAAGAAGGATCCTAGTTGATCAAGGTAGTTCGGTTGATATACTGCTAACGGTGTCTTAGATCGAATGCTGAATGGGAGAAGCCCACAGGAGCCAGATACCATACCCCACAAGGGGTTCAGAGGGGTTGAGATTGAATCTAAGGACATCATTGAGGCGTTAGTCGTGCTAGGAGAAGGCGCCAAAACCACAGCACAGGTGGTGTGAGAATCGTTTTACTATAACACAATACTCGGTGGGCTCAGCTTGTATTTGTTCCAAGCTGTCATTTCCACCTACCACCGGCTCATGAGTTTCCCTAACCCACGTGGGGTAGGAAAAGGAAGGCACATAATGTTGGTTTCCTGCAATCCCCTTCTTGAGGCGTAAGAGGGTGCCTCGGGGAAAGGGCAGAATCTCACTTGTTCAGTGCTCCCTTTGCCTGGTACCCTCGAGGAGGTAACCATACCCAAGTCGATGCAATACATTTTTCATCTAGAGATGAGTCAAACAAATATGTAGCGTCCTATAAAGAAGTAGTCTTACGGTTGGATCGATTCAAAACCTTGGTCCAAATCGGTCCCAACTACGATTAGTCTCTAGAGGGAGAGATCTTGGCATTCAAACATGGGTTAGATTCACACTCCATGTTCTGAGAAATATTTACCATCCAAAAAGAGGAAAAAATGGACGTCTATTATGGAATTGACCCGACTCAATAGTACCCGTTTTGGGAACGCCCCGTGCCAAACACTTTCCATTTTTTATTATTCTCAAAGGAGAAGATTATTCTCTTTACCAAACATATGTGCGGGTGCAAGCGGGGTATTCATGGTTGAATTCCCTGTTAAGAGCAATGGGGCTATGGAGTTCAGATCTGGTTCCAAGTTCGAAGTACCATTTGTACAAATAAGAATCCCCTATGTTACATGATTTCACCTAGGGGTCTGATCCTTTTCAAGGTGGAGCATTGGTTGAATGTCCATCCTTATGCACCCCCCACCCCCATACAACAAAAAAACAAGAAAAAATTTTCTCCAAAGAAAGATCCCATCATTAAATCAGAGGTCCGAAGGGTGACTGCAATCGAACACATTGAGTAAGTACAATACACAAAATGGTTGTCGAATGTGGTCAATTTCCACTAACTCATTCATGGATTCCAACATTGATCCGACTAACATAAGGTTTCGGTGTAATACAATACATCCCGCAAACTTTAGATAATTATGTTTGTGACCCTAAAATTAGATTTGAGTCCTTGAAGTATCAAATACTTCAATTCATCACATAAACGCTTCCTTAACTGTATTTTGGCCCCTCAAGAGTTTGATGTTAATGTGTATGACCCTATAGGTTTTCAATAACTTGGCAATTGATCATGTATTAACATAATCTCATCCAATCCACAATCCACAACGTACCAAGTATATTCCCAACTCAGTTGGGGTCCGGGGGTCAGATGTACATGGCCTTACCCTTGTAATTATACAAAGAGGCCGTTTCCGTTGCGACACAATAATCATTGCATCATTTGATGTATTGAGTTCCAATATAACTCAATTTTAAGACTGAGTGCTTGTGTGCAATTGAGCAGCTTAAGATTCATTGAAGAAAAATAGACACATAGGTATTTCTCCATTGAAACCGCATTGTTTTTCTTCATTGTACATCCCTATTTTATAGAATTACAAGATAATGATCTTTGAGATTTATGAATGGTAACTATCGGATCCATGATGATTTTGTCCAGATTTTTAGGCACTGATTTGATAATTTCTCCATTTGTGGAATCTTGGAATGGAAACTTGAACAAATCATGTTTCCATCCTAAATTAGCAATATCGAGATTTGGTGATGATGTGGCATCTTGATCTTGTTGGTCAACACCCTCCGCAAGCTGAGTGTGGGATGAAAGACCACATGAAGCTTTAACCGTAAAACTCAAAAACTTTACGAGATAGGCTCTTTGTAACTAAATCAGCAAGTTAAGGTCAGAGGGAATAAACTGAGTGGCAATAGTGCGGGCACAGACTTGCTCTCAAACAAAATGATAATCCAATTCAACATGTTTAGCTCGTTTGTGAAGGACAGGATTGGTGCTCAGGAAAATAGCACTCTTGACGTCACTTAAAAGAATTGGAGTATGAGGAAGGGGAACATCCAGATCTTGAAGTAAGTGTCGGACCCAAAGAACTTCAGCAGCAGTGGTAGCTAAAGCACGATATTCAGACTCACAGTTAGAGCGAGAGACTGTAGGTTGCTTCTTAGCACTCCAGGAAATCAGATTGTCCCAAAGAAATAAGGCATATCCAGAGGTCAATCGATGGGTATCAGGACATCCCACCCAGTCAGCATCCGAGTAAGTAATAATAGAACCTGGATGAGTGGATATAGTAAATTATAGACCCATACTGAGAGTACCACGAACATAGCGTAAGATGCGCTTGATAGCTTGAAAATGGAGCTCAGTGGGAGCATGCATATACTGACTGACAGAATTTACTGCATATGTTAAGTGAGGTTGAGTAATGGTAAAATACTGGAGAGCACCAACAAGAGATCGATACATAGTGGGATCAGATAAAGGTTCACCATCAGAAGATAAAAATTGAGAGACGACCATGGGTGTGCTAATCGGCTTGCACTCTAAGAGTTGAGCACGAGCAAGAATGTCACGTGCATATTTTAGATGAGTGAGAAGAAGACCATTTGATGTACTTGTGGCTTCAATCCCTAGAAAATAAGTAAGAGCCCAAAGATCCTTGAGAGAAAACTCATCATGCAAGTTGCTAATAAGACGATCAAGAAGAGAAGTACAGTTACCTGTGACAATAATATCATCGACATAGAGAAGCAGATAAATAACATTTGAGTGACAAGTAAAAATGAAGAGAGATGTATCAACACAACTGCAAATAAATCAAAGAGTGCCAAGAAAGGAACTGAAACGATCAAACCAAGCCCGAGGAGCTTGCTTAAGACCGTAGAGAGCCTTCTTGAGATGACAAACATAGTCTAGGTACATAGGATTGACATAGCCTAGAGGTTGTTCCATGCAGACATCTTCAGTTAAGTAACCATTTAAGAACGCATTCTTGATATCCAGCTGACGCAGAGGCCAACCACGAGGTACTTCAATAGAGATAACTATACGAACTGTTGCAGCTTTCACCGCTGGACTGAAAGTATCAAAGAAGTCAAGACATGGGATTTGAGTGAAGCCACGGGAAACAAGACGTGCTTTGAGTCGTTCTATAGAACCTTCAGAAAGGTACTTGGTCCAAAATATCCATTTAGAACAAACAATGTTAACACCAGATGGTCGTGGGACAAGATCCCATGTCTGATTTTTATGAAGAGCAACAATTTCTTCATCCATGGAAGGATTCTTTGCAGCACTGCGAAACCCACGGGGTTCAGTAGATGCTAAAAGAGTTGAGAGAAAACCAATAAGTATCATATCCTTTAGAATACGAGGACGAAATATACCAGTCTTAGAACTAGTGATCATGGGATGAGAACTGGTAGAAGGTAGGGATGTGGGAGGTAGGATAGAAGAGTCATGTTATGTGGGAGGACGTGATTAAGAATGGAGAGACGATGGGATTTGGGAGAAGGGCTCAGGAGACAAATTCGGTGCCTCAGAGTTTGTAAAAATAGGTTCCAGAGGTTGAGATGATGAGTTGAGAGTAGTGGTAGAAGGAGCGGACATGTTTATTGGTATATCATGTGTTTTTTTAGTAGAAGCCAATTTTTTTATAAATCAAATATTTACAAAAGTTATCCCTTGAAGCAATGCTCCCAAATAGACAGCTATTGTCGCAGCTGTCTCTCTAGCGGTCACGACCTATAGTGGCGAACTCCTTCCCAGAATTATCTCTCTGTAAGGCTAGCCTGTATACTGAGATCATATACATCATAGGTGCTACCCACTAATGTGAAAGAAAAGCCCACTTTACATGTATCTTCAAATTAATCATCTCATGTAATCGTTTCATCTTTCATCCTTCGAGATTTGATGGTCATTCTTTCACTTTTCTCATTGCTTTCCTGCTTTCTGGACATTGAGGAGTTTCTCCACATTATGGCAAACTTTCTTTTTGGGGGTTATTTTATACTGGGGAAGCATCTCCAGATTGTTACTGCGCTTATTGTTCCCTAACCTATACCGAAAAATAGAAGAGGTGAAATACAGTGAATATGGTTAGAGATGGGATGGGAGGAGTTTTCCTATATTTCAGGTAATGATATTTTGCTGGGAGAGCTTTTATTTCAGAATTTCTCCAGTACCGGGTTCTTATCTCAATGCTAAGCAGTATATGCTCTGCACATTTTTAGTCCTGTAACAGCATAATCCGTGAATAAACTGTGAGTATGCAAATACGCAGTCTGTAAGCGTGTAACCATATTCACATAACTCCATATCTACATAATCACAATCTGGTAAAAAATTTCAACCACACCCGATGAGAGAACATTAACCATTTCTCCATTATGAAATCTAATCAACACAATCTGCAAATATTAAAGGTGCTCCTCAAAAAAACAATCCAGTGACAATATAGCAATGCTACCATTTATTTATGTCTATGCATACAATCTAAAGGGTTAGTTAGCCAATAAATGAATGTGAAAGGGAACTTAGGGGCGGGGCAGATTTGGCTTTAACCCATAACCAGACATCCCGCTGTATAGATTGTACCATCCAGTCTATGTTGACATCCTTTGCTTGGAATTGAGCATTGTTCCTGGTTTTCCACAATCCCAAAATTGTTGCTTGCCACAAAGCTTTCCATACTTCCTCCACTCCTCTTTGTTTGACATCTAAGAATCTCCCTAGTGGGGGTGCTGCTTGCAGGATCGCCTGCTCATCAAGAGCCATCCACTCTATGATTCTTCTCCATACCTGTAATGATATTCTGCATTTAAAGAACAGGTGCATAATAGACTCATTTTCACTATCTGATAAGCAAAGTGGACAGCTTAAGGATATATTCTGTGGGATTATTCTTCTATGTTGTAGAGTCTCTTTCACTGGTATTGCACCTTGCACCATTTTCCAAGCAAAAATAGCTACTTTCCTTGGCGTTATGTTGTTCCAAATCAGCACCAGGTTTGCTTTCTCTTCCTCTGAATATGGCTGTTTGAGTGATAAAATATGTTGATAGATGGCTTGGACCTTATACATTCCTGATTCATGGCCTTTGAATAAGTATTTGTCAGGAGCTAGCTCCTCAGGATGGACATTCTGCAGCTCGGTTATCAGGTTATTAAAGGTTTGCAATTCAGCCGTGTTAAGATGTCTTCTCCAGGACCAAGACCACTGCCAAGTTGATTGATTCCAGAGTCCCATTTCTGCTACTGAACAATTTTGTTGGTTTGAAATCCTGAATAGGTTGGCATAAATCTCTGAGAAAGGTTTTTCGGAATACCACTTGTCAAGCCAGAATTTTATCCTTACTCCATTACCCAGTTTCATAATAATATTCTGCTGGAAACTCAGACTCGCAGCTACCTTTTGTATGCTTTTCCACCATGTAGATTGTTGTGAGGCCCTGATGGGTGAACTTATGAGGATCTGTGTAGGTATTCTGAGTTCTCTCCAACCTCCCACTTCCAGCTGACCATTCTTCCCATATTTTGACCTTAAAATTGAAATGGCCAACGAATTTTCTCCTGAGAGTAATCTTGCACACCATTTTAACACCCCTGTTGAAAGCTTTGAGGCATCTCACCCCCAAACCTCCCTGTTGTACTGCGGCTGTCATCTTGTTCCAGGAAATCCAGCATATGTTTTTCTTCTCAGAACCATTGTTCCAGAAGAAATCTCTCTGAATTGAGGTTAGTTTCTTCAAGACTGATGCAGGGGCCAACCAATATGGTATATCAGGTGTTGGAGTGGGACATCAAGTGCAAGGAGTAATAGATGGATTTGGTGATGATTGAGTTGAGACAGGAGAATGAGGATTGGACGAGGGTTCAAGAAAGAAGGAAATATCAAAATTTGAAAGGTTAGGAAGAGGTGTAATAATGTGAAATGGAAAGCATGTTTCATCAAAATGAGCATGCCGTGTGATATAAGTTCGTGATGATGTGGCATAAAAACACCTAAATCCTTTGTGGGAGGTACTGTAACCCATGAAGACACATGGAAGGCTTCTAGGAGAGAACTTGTTTGAAGCATAATCTCGTAAACAGAGAAAAACTCGACAACCAAATGAGTGAAAGTCAGCATAATTCGGAGATTGACCATAGATTATTTTGAAAGGAGATGTACCTGAGAGCAGTGGTGATGGCAGTCGATTGATGATGTAGGCGGCTGTACTGAATGCATTGTCCCAATAGATGAGAGGGGTATGAGAGTGAAAAAGGGGGTATGAGAGTGAAAAAGGAGGGTAAGACCCATCTCAGTAATATGACGATATTTTCTTTCGGCACGACCATTTTGGGTTGGAGTATAAGGACATGATAGTCTATGATGAATATCGTGTTTGGAAAGATGATTTCTAAAGCGATGGTTTGTAAATTCTGTTCCACCATCACTTTGAAAGATTTTGATGGACTAATAAAATTGTTTTTCAAAAAAATTGGATTTATGTTTCAAGGGGTAAAACCATGTGAACCGTGAGTGAGGAGCAGCATTAGCTTCCATGTAGCAGTGTTTAATAAAGATGTTGTGAAAAACTTGCAAAAGCTCTTTGATTTGTTTCATTTGTGTCCTAATCCGCCATGGTGGGATCTTGTTATGGGTCAATGAGTCTGCTAGTATGGTTGAGTCAATCTCCACATCAAGTTGAAAGTGTCCTTGAGAGTCAGTGTTGTATACCGGATAGTAAGGCATTGGCCTCGTCCTCGATACTTGAGCAGCATGGATATCTATTAGCAAAGGCCATGAGCATTATACCTTGAGAGTTTTGAAGTACCCCTCCTCCTCCAGCTGTTGTGGCTGAGGAACTACCATCGGTATTGAGTTTGACAGACGGTGCAATAGGGGTATTCCATCTCACTTCTATGCTATGATGAGGTATTGCAGGTGAGAGATTGATGTGTAGTGCCTTCATCATTTGTTTGACTTGAGGCTGTGAGGGCATGGAAAGTGATGTGGTGCGCATAATATCTTGTAGAAGACTTGTTGAAGAGTGAATAACTGAACCAAAGGCTAGAGGCGAGGACTCAAACCTCATTTTACATCTGAGTTTCCACACTTCCCAACAAATAATTATAGGAATAAGTCTTCTTATGAAACTAATGGATCCATTTGAATGAGGAGATAGCCATGCCTCCAATCTAGAACTTAGGTCTGTGGAGCTTGGATGAATATTAAGTATGTCCTCAAAGTGCTTCCATGCCAGTGTAGCTATCTCTCCATCCGAATGTAGGTGATCAGAAGTTTCAATAGAGCCCAAAAGTAGAAAACAAGAGCAGCGTGAGGTGATAGATATACCTCTCATTCTAAGTGAAGCATCTACGAGAATAATATGGTTGAAGATTCTCCACATATGAATACTGATTTGGAGTGGGAAATGTTTATCCCACATCCAAGAAAAGTCCACTGTAGGGGAAAACCTTGGACGAGTTATTTCCCATGCTGACTTTACCGAGAAGAGTCCACTGTAGGGGAAAAGTCTAAATACTTATGTCCTTGATCTCTGCTATTGGTGTTTCACTTACTTTGTGGAGTGTAAAAGTGTCAATAATTTCCTGTACTTCAATGTATGCCATTGATGGTTCATCATGAAGTCTTTCACTTTAAGCTTCGGGTTGGTAGGAGGTATTATTTCTCCTATGAGTATCTCTTGTATCCATTTATCCCACCAAAAGTTATAATCACCTTATCCCAGTAGCCATAGTGTGTTAGCTGGCATAATATCTCGTACCTCTATAAGTCTTTTCCAACAGTGAGAATGAATCACCTGAGCTTGAGCTGTAGTTGGATCTTTGCCTCTGCAATATGTTTTTTGCATGAATTTTGCCCATAGACTCTCCCCTTGTCTTAGTGCCCACCATAATTTCATTCCAAACGATGTGGAAATATCATTAATTCGTCTGCATCCAAGGTCTCATTCACAACTTAAAGTAGTGAATGCATGTTATTTATTTTGGCCAAATAAATTACATGAAAATACACAATATTGCTTAACTTTTTATTGCCATATTGTGCGATAATTGTCAAATAGAACTTGAAATCCATTCTTTAACATAAGGTAGGTAAAAAGTGGATTTCTTGCACTTAATTGTTAATGTGAACACGCACTTGAATGAGTTTCCTGTTTACTTTGAAATTAAGTGTACGAAGATGCAGTTCGGTTAGCTGAAACTTGGCTAGGTATAACTCGACAGAGGGAGTTAGCCAACAATTCTAGGAGTACTATATATAGGAAACTAGAACGTAAAAGCATTATCCCTAATCAGTTTAACCTTGGCATATAAACTTGTATAAATTGAGAAAATTGAGGTCACACTAGTCATACTTAGGAGTATCCCTTAATCCATGTCTATCTTCTCGTGACCTCAATTGGTTAGAGTTTCATTCTTAGTTATGTTAAGTCACATTTCTTCCTTTATAACAGGTTTTTGATTAAAAATACAAAAAAAACAAGTTTTACCCTTTTATGTTCATTTGTGCAAATAGTTTAGGTAGTCATGATTGAATCAACTCTTAACACCAAACACTCCTTGTGGGATTCGACCCTATTTTCAATTACACAACTATAATCGTATAATTGCAGTGAAGTGAGTGTTTTTAGGTAATTTAACTTGGTTCTGTGCTTAAATTAGTTATACCTAAAAAATACACCAAGTTTTTGGTGCCTTTGCCGGGGAGTGACACTGTTGTTTTTAGTTGCTAGAAAGTGGGATTTTAGTTATTTTTTATTTTTTCTATATTTTTAGGGAGTATATACAAACCAGATCTCAAGGGCCACCACAATTTGGATTATTTGAAAGATACAGAAGATTGCTAAGAGGCAAGGAATTAGAAATGGCAGTGACAAAGTACCCTAGTAGTTTTTGACAATCCCTTATACATTCCTACAATGAAAGGTAACCGAGTTGACAATCAACAACAGAATGATATGAACAATCAGCGAATGGCCCGGACAACCAACCAGCAGGAAATAATGTACCCCGTGTACGTGCACCAGGTCCCACAGATAAACCAAGAGTATTTGGGGATTTATTTGAGCTAATGTTCGATTAGATGCAACAATTTGGAGCTGTGAATGATGAGAACTTTCAAATCCCTCCGCAGCTAATCAACCTCATTCAAAATGGGGCTATTTTTCAGGGATATAAGCATGAGCATCCTAATGGTCACTTAAAGACTTTCCTCACTCTTAGCAACACATATAGACCACAAGGTATGTCACAGGATACTGTACAAAAGATTATCTTCCCATCTTCCTTGCGAGGACAGGCACAGCCTTGGTTCGACTCAATAATTGGTTTTAATTTGGAATCCTATGAGGAAATTAGAAGAAAGTTTTTGCTCAAGTACTTCCTACGCTAAAAAGTGGAGAAACATCGTATGGAAGTCTTGCAGTTCCAACAATTTCAAGAAGAAGCATTTTCAGAAACATGGCTGAGGTTCCAAGAGTTGTTGAGGAAATGTCCTAACCATGACTTAGAGAATGGAAGAGATTTGGAAGTATTCTTCGAGGGATTAACCATGAAAGTCATGGCAATGGTGAATGCATGTGCTGGAGGAACTTTGAAAGACAAATCCATGGATTAAGTTTGAGACCTATTCACTAAGTTGGTTGAGAATCAATACTCGTGGCCCCATTAGAGAATATTTCCATCCAAGAAACTAGCCATGAGAGGGGCTATTGATGTAGATCGCCTCACCAGTCTTTAGGCAGAGATCGAGAAATTGGCTAGGGGTTTCAACAACTTTCTGCTCAATGTAGGTGGTAAAGGAGTTCTGAGCTATGGAGTTTGCCAAGGGGACCATCATAAGGATCAGTGTATTTCATGAAAGAATCGATCAATACATCAATGACCGTCGTCCCAATTTTAACCAAGGTCCATACTTCAATCAAACTGTTAACAGGAGAGCCCCAGGAGGAGAATGGAGAGACGGAAATCAAGGCAATTATCCTCAAGGAGGATCATCAAACCAATGGAGGCCAAACACCAATTCTCCACTCGGTTTTGGAGAGACAAGGCAAGAAGAGAAGAAACCCTCATTTGAAGAGAACATGATGAAGCATATGAGCAAGGTGGATGCCACATTGAGCAGACTTGATGAGAGGGATAAGGATTATCAGCAAAAGTTTGGTCACATTGATGCAAACATGAGGAATTTAGAGATGCAAGTTGGGCAAATCGCTCAATCGATCCACTAGAGACAAAAAGGCTCACTCGCTAGTGATATCATCCCCAATCCAAAGGAGAAAGATTGTAAGGCAGTAACTTTGAGAAGTGGGAAGCAAGTGGGTTCAGATGATCAAGAGAAAAATGTAGAAGTTGAATACCCTGAAAATAAAGTCGATGACTCAGGTTTAGAGAAAGTTAAAAATGCATCAAAGCAAGGAAATGAGAAGAAGGAAGAGACTGAGAAAGTACCTCCTCATGTGGTGCGTGAGTATGTTTCACCACCGCCTTTCCCTTCAAGAGGTCGTAAAAAGATCAGCAAGGAACGAGACTTCAATGGATGCTTAGAAATATTTTGCAAGATATATGTTAATATTCTCTTAGTGGAATTGATTACAAATATTCCCAAGTATTCCAAGATCATCGAAGACCTTGTGACAAATAAAGAGAAGATTCAGGAAGAGGGGATTGTGGCACTTAGTATGGACTGTAGCTACCTTATTCAAGGCAGTATTCCAGTCAAGGTGAGGGATCTATGGAGTTGCACCATTCCGAGTGATATTGGGAGGCGACACTTTCCCAGAGCACTGTTAGATCAATGGTTCGGGATTGGTCTGATGCCATTCACTACCGCCAAGTCTTTAGGATTGGAAAAGAAGTTAGAGCCAATCAACATTACCCTACAACTGCGAATCATTCGGTTGTCAAGCCTACTGGGATCATTGAAGATGTGTTAGTTAAAGTAGGCAAATTCGTCCTCCTAGTGGATTTTATTATCCATGATATTGAAGAAGATGCTGAAATTCCTATTATGTTTGGAAAACCATTTCTGGCCACTGGGGATGTCCACCTTGGGGTCAAGAACAATACAGTTACTTTTAAGGTAAATGGGGAGGAATGAACCTTCAATTTTGTCAAAGCAATGAGACACCCCAGAGAAGTAAAATCTTGTTTTGCTTTGGATGCCTTAGACAAATGTATCGTGGAAGAATCTGTCTACAATTCCTCCATTGAAGATGATAAAAGTTTTGATCAATTTGACTCCTCAATTTCCCAAGAAGTTGATAATATGGTTTAAGGTTGTCACTTGGACGAGTCTATTCTGGGAATTACCAATGAAGTTGTGGACACCATTGTTAGGAGTCCATCGGTCGACCATATCAAATGGAAACTTGAGACCCTCCATCATTGTTCCACATGAGTTAGAGTTAAGGCCACTACCTGTAAATCTGAAGTATGCCTTTTTGGGAGCAAACAAGACTTTACTCATGGTTATCTCAGCTTCACTTGAGCCTGAGCAAAAGGAGAAACTCTTAGATTTGTTGAGAAAGTACAAGCTAGCCATTGGATGGACAATTGCCGACATCAAAGGCATAAGTTCATCAGTCTGCATGCACAAAATCTTGTTAGAAGAGAATGCAAAATCAGTAGCAGACAGCAGAGAAGGCTCAACCATATGATGAAAGAAATTGTGAAGAAGGAAGTCATTAAGCTTCTTGACTTTGGCATGATCTTTCCGATTTCTGATAGTGAATGGGTTAGTCCCGTGCATTGTACCAAAGAAAGGAGGAGTTACCGTGGTAAAAAATGACTCACAAGAGCTAGTGGCTACCTGAGTGGTTAATTCTTGGAGAGTATGCATGGATTAGAGGAAATTGAACAGTACCACTCGGAAAGACCACTTTCCTTTCCCATTCTTGGATCAACTCTTAGATTTTATAGTTGGGTATCTCTTCTATTGTTTCTTAGATTGATACTCAGGATAAAATCAGATAGCCATAGCACCAAAAGATCAAGAAAAGACTACTTTCACCTGTCCCTTTGGCAATTTTGCCTTTAGGCGAATGCCCTTTGGCTTATGTAATGCACCCGCGATATTTTTAAGATGTATGATGGCCATTTTAATGACATGGTGGAAGACACCATAGAGGTGTTTATGGATGATTTCTCTGTATTTGGATCATCCTTTGAGTTGTGCCTTGGGAATTTGGGAGGAGTACTCCAGAGATGTGAAGAGGCAAATTTGGTTCTCAATTGAGAGAAATGTCAGTTCATGGTGCAGGAAGGCATCGTCCAAAATATCTTCTCGTGGCATAGAGGTGGATAAGGCAAAGATATATGTCATTGCTAAATTGCCCTACTTGTCAAATCATAAGGGTTTCATAAGCTTCTTGGGCCACGCCAGGTTCTACAAAAGATTCATTAAGGACTTTTCAAAAGTCGCCAAACCCCTATGCAATCTACTAGAAAATGATGTGCTTTTTAACTTTGATGAAGAATGCATGGTGGCATTTAAGGTGCTAAGGGAGAAGTTGACCAATGCACCAAT
>JAOWBN010193555.1:0-15451 GCA_028565015.1 Pinguicula moranensis
GTCCCCCTCTAGATACGCTAAGGCGGATAAACAATAGTCACCTTACAAGTTACAGGTAGGAATATAGAACACTTTACAATTTGAACTAAACTAACCACCAAATAGGAATATCTTATAATAATTTTCCAAGCATATGATGAAAGATTCAGTGGCGGTTGAGAAAACACCAGTCACAGTTTGTTAGCTTCCAATGAATTTTTTCTAGAACTGATTTGTTGCGAATTGTGAGAGCTTCACTTCCTTCTGCAAGCCGCCATCATAGTCGTCGATGGTTGTTTAGTCCAATAAAAATTCTATCTTCAATTCATCATCAATTATTTTCCCTGATTCCAACCCGAGTGAAGATTATGGTTCCGTTTGGTTCACTATTTTTGGCCGGATAAAATTGAATTATTGAAAGTTATCCTACTATATCCATTGTTCGGTACGCCTTGGACGCTATCCCCTACCCGACGGATAACGTCTCAGGTAGGGACACCAGCTGGACAACTCGCATGTTTTTGTCTCCATAAAATGCAGGGTTTTCGACATCTTGCCTTTAGCCTGCATTGTGAAGTTACCCTTTTGTCCTCACTTGTGACAATTATTACAGGTGTACCAACGTATAAAAGTAAAATCACACCTTCTATCTTCTTCGTTCCTCGTTCGCGCAACGTTCTCCTTTGCCATATCCGCCTCCTTCTTCGATAACGTCTCCGTTCTGGCAACTGCATCGATTTGTTCTTCAGCTTAATAATACCTCTCGTACCTATTACTATTTAACATCCATATTTACCTCTGTTAATTTTGATTTTACATCTTCCTAGTATTACTGCCCATTAGGATTTTAAATTATTTGGGGATCTAAATTGTTTTGCACCCGTCTACCCGTTGTTTCTAAAGAAAGTTTCACGCATAATAGGCCTAACTCATGTTATCTGCCTCTATTTCTTTCATCTTTATTTGCCTTTTATTTCTTTCATCCTTGTTTGTCTCTATTACTTTGGTACGTGATTATAATGTGATGCATATTTAACTGATTCGATAAAAGGTTTTGAGTTACATGTTTTACTTATTTAAGGGACAATCATCCGTAACTTGTTGTCAACTATTCCAACATGTTCATTAATTAATTATTTAGTCATTTGCTATTGTGGGGCTACTTTTCCATGTAGAACAATATGCTGAATATGTTGGATGTTGCAAATTTCTTGCTATTCGCAAGCGGTTTCGCTCAAGCACTGCCTGCTATCATTGCATTAGCAAAAGAAGAAACAAATAGTGTCACACGTTCATGTAAGCGAAAGCGTGGTAGGAATGCTCCTCCTAAATACTTGATATTACATCAAATTTGTAAAAGATTGGCGTTTCTTGAACATATCACACAAGAGAATAATAGGGAATGCTTTAAGAACTTTAGGATGTCGAACCAAGCTTTCACGGAGTTATGCAGAGTGTTAAGAGCGTAGTGTGTTTTGACGGACGACCAATACGTATCCGTAATTGAGAAAGTTGTCATATTCCTATGCACACTTGCACACCACACAAAAAAATAATAGGATATTGCAAATTGACTTCCTGCAAAGTGGGCAAACTATCAGCATAGCATCTCATCAGATACTTCGGGCTGTGCTTAAGCTTCATAGCAGACTACTCGTTCAACCTACTCCAGTGGATGAAACAAGCTCTGATAAGAGGTGAAAATGTCTCTAGGTATATGTAATTCATAGGACAAACAAATTAAAGTTTCGGCCATAGTCTCACTTTGTTAATTCTTCAACCAGGGATGCATAGGTGCATTGGATGAGACATATATGTCACTTCACATTGAGGTAGAAGATCAACCAAGATACTGTACGAGAAAAGGTCATTTGGCAACAAATGTCCTAGGAGTTTGTGACACTCAAGGGCGTTTTGTCTATATGTTGGCTAGCTGGGACGGTTCAGCTGCAGATGATCATGTGCTTCGTGATGCAGTAATGCGTAATAACGGATCGAGGGTCCAAAATGGTTTGTCACTTTTTGTGTTTTACATTGATGGTCTTTTGATGTCCTTATTGTTTATACTTGACTCGTCATGCAGAAACTTACTACCTATGTGACATTGGATAAACAAAATGATCCAGGTTTTCTGACTCCTTATAGGTGGACGAGGTACCATCTACAAGAATGTGGTGGTACGAATAGAAGACCACATAATTACAAGAAACTGTTCAATTTACGACATGTTGCAGCCCGAAATGTTATCGAGAGAGCTTTCGATATTCCGAAGAAGAGATTTGTTGTGCTGAGGAGCCCTACGTACTATCACATCAACACACAATGTGATGTCATCCTAGCTTGTGGTTTGCTTCACAATTTTGTGATAAACGTCACGCCATGTGATCCTTTATTATATCTTGCAGACAATCCCATGTCTGATCATGAAGAGTCTAATCCGGCAGTGGATGAGATAGAGGATCACATTCAGCCTGTGAATCCTTCCCCTGGCTGGAATCAGTTCAGGGCAAATTTAGCTAATGGGTTTTGGCAGACCTACAATTCACTTGTGGCTAGATCTTGACTTTTTCATTCATTGTCGTCCTTTAATTCATAGTTGTGACTGCTTTCATTCAACGTGTATCATTTTGTTCGCTATGACTTTAACAATACTATTGTTTATCCTCATATGTTGTGACTTGGCTGTGTTAATTTCAAGTTGGTTGTAACATTTATTATATCTTGTTAATCTAACTCTACAAGCTTTTGTTGGATGTTTATAATGCTTTTGTGTAGGACCAAAACCATGGATGATAACTCTGCAAAATTGGATGATCTTGAGCTGGAGGATGTTAGCTATGAAAAAATTGATGACCTCGCTAGACCTACGACAAGGAATACTTAGGGGTCAGCGCTCCGTTTAAACGCCGAGGAACTATCAAGGAGCAAATCGGTAAGAAGATAAAATAGAACCAACAGCCGAGCCAACAAATACTAAGCACGTATATCTCACTCCGGACGAGGAGAAGGCATTGACATCTGCACTGAAGGACTTGACTTGAAGGTTGGAAGGCTGAAAGCGGGGGACCTACCCAAAGGGTGTTGTTATGGTGAGGTCCATGGTTGAATACAGCAAGCTCACTGCAAAAAATATTGAAAACAAGTTGCACAACTAGGGTAAGCAATACTGATTACTCAACGAGTTCTCTAGGTTGAGTGGAGTGACTATTGACAAACCGTAGGGACCTAGAACTGTCCAAAACAAACCTCCCAACATCCAAAACAATGAAGCGGAATGGCGATTCATTGAACAGGTGATTTTGATTAATCGACGGTTAGCAGTTTGATTTTGATTCAAAAAAATTTGAACTGTAACCGACAGGTTAACCGTAGGCCAAAATAGACCGAATATTATACAAAAAAATTGAAAAGGTAGCCAAAATCAGCTAGAACGTGCCAGTTAACCAATGATTAACCGTAAACCGTCGATTAACCAGTGGTCGGCTAACCGGCAGTAGCCGGTTCAGGTTTATCCCGCTAATTGTCGGTTACAAACTGACTCCAAATCGAAAATCGCCAATTTGTGTGAACCGGTCAGCTCTAGCGTGAGTAATCGATAATCAAGATTGATATTGTCCGATAACGATACTGTATCAAAAAATTTTGGTATTGATATTCGGTACAAATACCGATAATGAAATACTCAAAATATTTGGTATTAGTTTTTTGATATCAGTATCGGTTTTAGCGAAATACCAAAATATGTTTTCTTTTTCTTTTTAAATTTTTTAATGTTTTTTTAAATAACTTTCTATTAATTAAAAATTAAAAATAATAAACGACATTACTGATGTATTTTCTATTGCCCAAATGATAAACTCAATTACTATTAAAGATATGGCCCCCACATCAAATCCTTCAGCACATACAAGGACGATTTCTACAGAAAATCGTCATGTCTCAACTACTATTTCAGAAGATGAAGCTACTGATTAAAATAAACAGCAGTACACTTTTGGCCAAAAATCCAAAGAAAGTTGCACAATATCACAAGACAATTATTAAAGTTTGGCTATAAAAAAAACATATCATGTATTGTGTAAATGTAAGCTTGAATCAATGGAAATATTCTTTCATCAACCTCCATAGTTTTTTGCAAGCTCACCAATCACACACAATCACCACACAAAATTGATCCACTCAAGCTACGCTTGCAGCATCTTCATGATATTAGAGCCTTTCTTGGCTTAGACTGCCTCGGTCAATTCCTCCTTCCCAGTTCTTGTTTGTTTCTTTATCTTCCCTGAACTACACTAATATTTCTCTACTTTTGGAGATGGTCTTGAATTGGGAGCAATTTCATGGCTTTATAATACGTCAACATTGCACCTTCATAGTCCCTATTCTGAAATAACCTATTGCCCTCATCCTTCAACTTGTGAGACATCAAAATAAATATTGTTGTGTAAGCTCATGTGCTTTCCCAACCGTAGTTCGCCTAGAGATGGATTCGCCTAATTTATCTCCACCTAATTTCTTCTTTCTTCCACTGTGTTTCGCCATATCAAATCCCAATACTTTAAGATCTCAAACACTACTTCTTGCTCCTTCTGCTACAACTAAGATCTCTTATATTATAATGCCCTTACAACCAACCACCACCACCAATCCTACCATTTCTCTATCCTATGCTGAATTCTCTAATCTTGTTACACTCAAACTCACAGCAGTAAACTACTTATTTTGGAAGAATCAAGTGAGAGCCTCCTGCAATGGATCGTGCAAGTCCTAAAAAACCCAATCTAGCTCATAACAAATGGCAAGAGGTTGATAGTCGACTATATTCTTTGCTCGTATCTTTATTGATGAAGCTCTCTTGGCAAAAGAACTACTCATGTCGTTTGTTCCGCCTTAGAGGGAGAATACAACCATATTGGTCCATCCCATGAGCTTGGTTTCTGTGATGAGCTAAAACAGCTCAAAGGGAAATCTCTCCATTAGAGACTATGCTCGTAGATTTCTACTCTTTTGTAACCATCTTGCTGCATTTGGACGTTTGGTCGCCACCTTAGATCAAAGCCATTGGTTTATTAGAGGGCTCGATCATGAATTTGCTTCCTCCGCCAGTTCTCAATTGTCCCAAGATCCTTTGCCAATCGTCCGTGACATTATTGCTAGAGCAGAAAACTTCCATGCTCTTTTCAATCGTACTGTGGCACACACCTCCATCCTAACTCTTGCTTTCACGGCCTCTGTTGGCTATCCTACTGTGTAGACTCCACCTTCACCAAATCCTCAGCACACTACCCTTACTCATCCTCAGCCTCCTTCCTACACCACTGCAAGATTCTTGGATAATACACGTGTTTCCCAAAACTCAAATCTTTTTCTCTACCCTCCAAATCCATTACCACCACAGTCCAAATTCCCCTTTCCCAATACTGCTCAAATTCCACAATTTTCTCCACCCAATTATTCAACCATCCATGGAAATTTTTCACACGGCAACCGTCAAGGTCGGGGTCACAGACAGGGGTATTATCTGCATCATCAGATTTGTGGTGACTACGGTCATTACGCAGACAATTGTCATTTTTGCTATTCAAATCTCAAATTTGTTGGTGCTGGTCAGCAAGCCCATTCTGCCACCATAAATCCATCTGGTGCGTTAAGTCATAGCGAAAATCTTGGGTTTTGCGTCAGGATCTTTAGCTAGGTTTCTGCCTGGGCGTTCCACATATGGGCAACACTATTCTCTGTCTCATGGGTCTGCTTCTAAATTTTATACCTCAGGCCATTCTGGTGTTCAGCAACCCATTGGTGACCATTACTTTATTGGGCATCAGACATTTTTGGCCCGCTCTGCCCATTATGGACAGTTTGCTTCAGCAACCCCTCGAGCCATATATCATCTGGTAGGCCGCAGGCCCACATTGCTCACACTTTTATGCAACCCCATTTTGGGCCTCCATCGTATCCTGGGGCCATTGTTGTGCCACCTTAGTTTAATGGAAATTCATTTAATGGGCCTCCACCAATCGGTAATTTTCCAGGATATCCACCACAACTCAGATTACTTGGTCCTGCTCCTTCCTCCACACCATCCTCTACTAGCCTTGATGGATCCGTTTTTCTGACTGGTACCTGGATTCTAGTGCTTCCACTCATATGACTTCCTCTTCAACAAATCTTGATCACTCGACTCCCTATACCAATACAGCTTGTGTTATTGTTGGTAATGGAGCTCCAATATCCATTACTCATATTCGCTCTGTTTCTACTGCTTTACCGTTGCTTGATGTTCTTATTGTACCCACTATTACTAAAAATCTTTTATCAATTAGTAAACTAACCTCTGACTTCTTTGTAGCCATAACATTTCTTGATCGTTTTTTTTGTTCAGAGCCACCAAACAGGATAGGTGATGGCACCGGCCAATGTGATGGTGGGCTCTATGTGATTGAACAACGTTTTCCCACTTTTATCTCTTCCCTTTCGGTCTGTCAGCTTTGAAACTCTTTTGATATATGGCATACTAGATTAGGTCATGTATCACCTACAATTCTGAACTTATTAAACCGTGAGGGTCGTATTTTACTTTAGTTCGTTGCCCCCTTCCATTCATTTATATGTCTCTTGTAAAATAGCTAAGAGTCATAGACTTCCTTTTGTATTAAATGAGAAACGTGTCACTAAGCCACTTGATTTAATTCACTGTGATTTCTGGGGCCTTCTCCTACCACATCCCTGCATGGTTTTTGATATTATGTGATATTTGTTGATGACTATTATTGTTTTACTTGGTTTTACCCTTTAAAACATAAATCTGATTTTTGTGACACCTTTATTCACTTTCATACATTTTTTGAAAAATAATATTCCACCACCATCAAACAATTTCAAAGTGACAACGGAACAGAATTCACTAATAATTGATTTCAGAATTATCTTCGTACATATGGTCCATCATTTACTCTCATGCCCATATACACTTTCTTCAAATGGTTGTGCTGAGCGTAAGCATAGACATATTACTGAAATGAGACTCACGCTTCTTTTCCATTCTCACACACCTCTCCATTATTGGGTTGATGCGTTCAGTACTGCGACCTATATCATCAACCGCTTGCCGTCACCTGTTCTCGCAGGCATCTCTCCTTTTGAGTTGCTTTATGGATGCTTTCCTGGATATGATCATTTTCATCCTTTTGCCTACCGTGTTTTCGCATATCTTCGTGATTAAGCACCTGATAAATTTTCTCCCTGCAGCCTACCTTGTGTATTTTTTGGCTACAACTTCTCACGTAAAGGCTTCCGCTGTCTTCATCTTCCTCACTCGTCATGCAAGATTTAATGAGACTTCTTTCCCCTTTCATGACTTTGCACCTCTTCCCTCTCTTGATACTCTTGATATCTCTGTATTTATTGAGCCTCCTGCGACTGTTTCCACTTTAGTTTCCTCCTCACCATCACCCCCTCGTTCCTCTACTTCCTCCTATTCTACTCCTTGTTCCATTTGTCCCTAGTCTCTTGTTCTACCCTCTATTCCTCCCACATCTTCCTTCCTCAGCTATTTCTCCCTCTGATCTTATCACCACTGCCTTACCTTATGTCCCTATCACCGCTTCTACTACGACCACAGTTGACTCTCATCCCATGATTACTCGTGCAAAAGTTGGAGTGTTTGCTCTCATCATTGTAAATATATGTGTTGTGGTACCTTCTAGTTTCCTTAGTGCTCTCTTGGCTACTACCGAACCCCGTGCTTTCTGGTTTACTACTAAGAATCCTGCATGGATTGCTGCTATAGATGACGAGATCGCCGCTCTTCATCACAATTGCACATGGGATCTTGTTCCGCGTCCTACTCATGCTAATATTGTTGGCTCAAAATGGATTTTTCGGACGAAACATCTTGCTAATGGATCGATAGATGGACTCAAGGTTCGTTTTGTGGCTTGTGGCTTTATGCAGGTACCTGATCTCAACTATTTTGACACCTTTAGTCCTGTCGTTAAAGCTACGACTGTTCGAACAGTCATATCTATTGCCCTCTCTTGAGGGTGGTCTCTTCATCAGTTGGATGTTAAAAATGCCTTTTTAAATGGCCTTTTGATTGAGAATATCTACATTGAACAACCTCCATGTTATCTCCATCCACTTTTTCCACATCACGTATGTTATCTCAAAAAGGCTCTTTATGGTCTCAAGCAGTCACTGCGTGCTTGGTTTGAGCACTTCAGTACATTCTTAGGGACTCTTGGGTTTGTTTGCAGCATCGTCGATACTTCTTTATTTATTCTCACTCAAAGCTATGATGTTATTTATTTGATTTTATATGTGGATGATATTATTGTTACTGGCAGTAGTACATCTCTCTTGGATAATTTTATCGGTCGACTTCACACAGAATTTGCTCTCAATGATCTTGGTTCTCTTACTTATTTTCTTGGCCTCGAGGCTACTGTTACTTCTGATGGTCCTTTTCTCAGTTAACTAAAGTATGCTTGTGACATTCTTGCTCGATTCCAGCTACTCAAATCCAATCTCGTTTCTACCCATATGATTGTTTCACAATCTCTCTCATCTGATGGGGAACCTCTTGCTGTTCCTACTTTATATCATTCTCTTTTTGGAGCACTCCAATATCTCACTATTACTCGATCGGATAAATCTTATGCGGTGAACTATGTTAGTCACCATATGCATGCCCCCACCGATATACATCTTCATGCTGTCAAACGAATCCTTCGGTACATGAAAGGTATCCTATCCATGGGCCTACGGTTCACTGTCTCCTTCAACCTTACCTTTGTCCTTGCTGATTGGACAGGTTGTCTGGATACTTGTCGTTTTACTAGTGGCTTTGCTCTTTTTCTTGGAGGTAATCTGGTCTCTTGGATCGCAAAGAAACAGCCAACTGTCTCTCGCTCTAGTTGTAAATCCGAGTATTGTGCCCTACTGTTGCCGAGGTTCTTTGGCTTCGTTATCTCCTTCATGACCTCGATATTACTTTGGTACGACCTCCTATGCTCCTTTGTGATAATAAAAGTGTCATCTTCCTTAGCACCAATCGAGTCGCTCATAAATGTGCCAAACATATTGACATGGATTAACATTTTATTAGAGAACAAGTTCTTGTTGGTACTGTCACTACTCAGTTTGTTTATTCTCACTTAATGCTTGCCGATCTCGTTACAAAAAGTCATCCCGTGAGTTATTTGAGTTCTTTCTATCCATGCTTCACGTGGTTTACAATCTTACAATCAACTGGGGGGGGTGTATTTTATATTGCCCAAAGGGCAAACTCATCTGCTATTAAAAATATGGCCCCCACATCAAATTCTTCAGCAGATACAAGGATAACTTCTACATGAAAATATCATGTCTCAGCTACTATTTCAGAAGATGAAGCTATTGATTAAAATAAATGGCAGTACACTTTTGGCCGAAAAATCCCAGAAAATTTGCACAATACCACAAGACAATTATTAAAGTTTGGCTATAAAAACATATCGTGTATTATGTATATTTAAGCTTGGATCAATGGAAATATTCTTTCATCAACCTCCATATTTCTTTGCAAGCTCACCAATCACACAAAATCACCACACAAAACTGACCCACTCAAGTTATGCTTGCAACATCTTCAGACATCGTTTTTTGTTTATATGACATAAAATGATGTCCTTTAGTGCCATAAATTTTTTATATAAAAAAATAAACAAAAATATCGGTATCAGTTTTTTCCCTCGGTGTCATTCCAAAAATTTTTGGTTGGTATTTTGGTACCTATACCGATATCTTATACCAAAATACTAAAAAAGTCAGGTTTTAGTATCAATATCGGTATTAGTATTACCGATAACGACGGGTATTTTTGTTCACACCTATTAAATAGAACTACTTATTTTAGACCAATCCTTCACAAGGCGGTCAAAGCTCGTAGAATACGATTAGAGTTGGCCAAAATAAATTTGGAACCGTCGAACTGACAATTCAGTGAACCGGCGATTACGGTTAACCGTATAATCTCGGTTTGGTTACGATTTATTCCCCATAAAAAGTCATAACCGATGGTTCAGCGAATCGATCATTAACTGATGATTAACCTTGGTTAACCAGCTTTTATATATATGTATATATATATTGATAAAATAATCAGAACTGTGCTGGAATGAAATCGTCAATTCACTAAACCGGCAAACTCTATATACGATCAAGTGGAATGATTTTAGTTGGGCAAAAATTAGAATCTTAATGTGTTTGGATAAAGTTTATGATTTTTTTATATATTTATTTAAAACTTTTACAGCAATAAATAATTTTTTTTATGAGGGCCCAACAATTTTTCAAGAGTAAATAATATTTGATTACGAGGTGACAATATAATTTATTTGCTCAACAATCATGAAAAAAATACTAATTTATCAACTCGAACAATGATAAAAATAAATAAACTATTTTATATACCATAAAGTTAATCCTTTAAGAAAATACAAAATATGGGTGCTCGTAAAAACTAGAAATTTTGAATATTTGAAATGTGTTTGAATTGAGCCGATTTATTTGAGATGTGTTTGGATTGGGCCGATTTATTATTACATTGATTTTCACTTGAGTTTTTTAAGGTCTTAAATCCATCGTATTAATGAAATAGAAATAAAATTGGTCGAAACACTTAATTGATTTTTTCTTCAAGCATATTAAAAAAAAATTTTGAAGCGCAAAATACATTCCTAAGATGAAATACTATTAAAATTTGGCCAAAACATATTAAAACCAATTTTTCTAAGCATTTTAAATTTTTGTAGCCCCAAATTTATTTAAAGATGCCCAAAATTTTTGGAAGGGCATACTCCTAAATCTGCCACTGGTAGGAACCATAAAAACTAAAATTGGCCTTTTCAAATAAAAATAATGAATTGAGTTGAGAAGTGGGGTATGGGTAGGCCTGGGCGTTCGGAATTCGAAATTCGGAATTGCCCATTTCCGATCCGATCCGATCCAAATTTTGTTCATAAGTGATATTTGATTTCCGTTCCGTATTGGAATTCGAAATTTGAAATTCGAAAATCAGAATTCAGAAATTCGGAAATTCCGAACAATAAAAAAAAATCAAAAAAAGCATTTCGAAAAAAAGAAAAAAAATTGAACCAAAAGTTTAGTTATTAAAAAAACTGAACTATGTTGTTTCAACTTTGCAGGATATATCGTACATTAACAACTAAACTAACACAAAATCAAAGTGAAATAATGCAATTCAGATTTAGAGATTTCTGTAAAAGGGGATTGATTGTACACGGCATGTTATCAGAAGTTCTAGCATGTGAATTATAAGAACCTAATAACAAGAAAGCGGGAAACAGAAAGCAAAAACAAATCCCGACAGAATTTCTGAATATAAATACACATTTTTGAAAGAAACCAAATTCATTTCCATTTCAGAATTATTTTTGAATATAAATATACATTTTCGAGTTCAACATTTCTGATTCTGAATATAAAAACAGATCAAAGATTTGCCAAAACAGAATGGAAACTTCTAAATTCACAACAGAATTTAAAAACTTCTAATCTACAACAGAAACCAAATATACATTTTTCGAGTTCACTGTTCACCAAGTAAAAAACAAAATCACAACAAAATTTAAAAACTTCTAATCTACAAGAGAATTTAAAAACTTCTAATCTTACAAGAGGAAGGCATGATTAACAAAGTTCAGCAAAAATTGGTTTGACACTTGACAGTGACAGTGAGCTCGAACAAAACATGAACAACAAACCCACCATGAACAGCAATAGATAGGCATAAATAGCAAACCCACCGTGAACTGAACTAATGGAACACAACACAGATAGGCATGAGATTGAAAGCAAGAAACTAAAACAGAAAGCAAGAAATGAAATAGAAAGCAAGAAAATGAAACAACTTCACTTGCGAGTGTGAGTTGCGAATGCTATGCTATGCTATCAAGAAATTAGAAATCTGCCGGCCGCCGGGAGTCGCCGAATCGAGGAGTGTAGACGACGGATGTTGGATCCCGTATGTGCCGTGCGCCCGTGGGATGAAGATTGAAGAAAACAAGAAATGAGAAAGAGAAACTGATTCACTGAGAAACCCTCGATCGAAATTCGAACATGTGAAAGAAACGACGTCTCAAAACTCAAAACATATGAAACGATGTCAAACAACGTCATTTCAAAATTAGATGTTTAAGAAAAAATAGAATTTGGAAATTCCAAATTCCGAACACCTTAATCCGATTTCAATCCGAATTTAATTCAGAATCAATATACAGTTCCGAATCCGAGCCAAATTTTTGAATTGGATTTTGAGTTTGAAATTCGGGATTTTGAAATTCCAAACATCATTTGCCCACCCCTATAAATGGGGTTCGGGGAGATGTGTTTCTTAAAAAATAAGAGTAAAATATTAAATGGTGCGCCAAGCTGCCCATGGATTTGAAAATCAGACCCCATACAGCCCATATGTCGTGCCATGGGTCCTGGTATGATCCACTAAAAACTAAGACGAGCTCACCCACGCTGTCCGGATCGCCCGAGTTTGTGACCTCACTTTGAGTTTTAGTTTTTTTTAATGCGATAAATGCTTTTTCATTGGGCCCAGGGTATTAATACTCCATTCAACAATAGTATGACACAAAAACATCTTTGGCATGTATGTACTGATGGATTAATTAATTAATGGGTGATAATTAATGAATTTTGTAAGTTATCATATATATGGTGTGCAATACACATATTTGCATAATTCTCAAACCGATTAAGTTAATTTGCAACCCAAAATAACTAATTACTAACTCCCAAAAAACTCAAATAAATTATCACCCAGATTGAGTTAGATAAAGTTATCACTCATTTTTCCCTATTCTAAATTAACCGCAATCCTTATTAATTTATCCAGCGACTATTATACACCTAACACAAAATTTAACATAATTCAACCATAAGCTTGGCAAAGGGTTTTTAGAATTCAGTGGAGAATTTCAATGGCTCCACATCGAATTCTTCCTCCATCTAAGGAATTTGCATCCTCAGTATCGACTAGTGATGTTCAGTTGAAGGGCTTCATCGACCTATGTTTTTCTCTTGGTTGGAACTGTCTCATTTCTTGCTATGATTTTCTCAACCCATACACATTTTTTTGCTGAACTTTTTTGTTTAAATATTGTTTTGGGAGCTTTGTTCTCACCGCCTGAGTTGGGTTTTCGAGTGGAGTGAAGCTTTGGTTGAAGGATGATGTAATGAGCAGACAAAGTGACGGAGCAACTATCCATTGAGGAAAGAAGAAACTGAGGGGCCTACGAAAGAAATTGTCAAAGTATAGTAACAACCCACGGTTTTAGTGCCTTAAGTTATTGTTTAAGTACCCACATTTTTAGTCGAGTCAATTGTTATTTTTTCTTCAGTTGTCTGTAACTATTTTTCCTTCCCTGTCGCCATGATTTAGTAGTGGTAGTCGTGTTTATAAACCAGAAAAGTGTCGTGAGGTAGAGATATAAATATAGGTTCTCTGTAATAGATGAGTATGCAGTGAATGATATATCTTGATTCCTCCAAATATCTCCTTCTATCTCAATTCATCTTCTCAATTCCCTATCTTTATCTTTTATCAAATCTTGTAACAACTCTATTCGATAAAAAACTGTGTTTCAAAAGTTGCTCACCATTTGTGCATGGCCATAAAGGTACCTCTAAACTTTACTCTCTACAAGGTGATGTAGGGAACTCTTCTATTCATGATGAAGAAGTTGTAGCAGAAGAACTACTTGAGGAAGAATCAACTGCTGAGGGTACACTTTCATTACACTCCCTCTGTGGTAATACATCTTTCACTACATACAAGATCAGAGGCTTCAATAAGGGTGAACCCCTCCAAATCCTCATTGATGGTGGAAGTTCCCACTATTTTTTGGATCATAGATTTGCTACCAAACTTAACTGTCCCCTCGAAGCTGTCACCCCTATGATGGTTGAAGTGGCAGATGGAGTTCGCAATTCAAGTGACTCAATATGTAGAAACTTCCACTGGACAGTACAAGGTGAACATTTCACTTGTTCCCCTTGAACATTTTCCTTACATAGATATGATCTGATTATAGGTGGAGATTGGCTAAACCATATGGTCCATTCCTTTACAACTATGAGACAATGGCAGTAACTCTGCACCGTGATAACCTCACCATACCACTCCAAGCTGTGAAGAATGCAGAGGAATTGGAGTATATATCAGCTGAGGATATGGCCAAGCTAATAAAAAATGGTTCTTTAGCTGTGATTGGCCGGATCTACTGTCTAGAGTCAGAGGCTTACCATAATTCATTCCAGTTGGACTTGTTGGATAGCCTACAACAACGAAAGAGCTTGCTCCAACATTCACCTTAACTCATCAAGAACCTTTACCAGGATTGAAGAAATCTGTCAAGAGGATAATCAAAATTGATGACTTGTGTCAGAATATCCTACATGACTATGCTGATATTTTTCAGGAACCCAAAAATCTACACACATTTAGAGGCAAGGAACATCATATTTCACTGATCCCAGGAGCTATTACTAAGAAGATTGTCTCTAAACTGTTGCATACCGGGCTGATAAAAAGAAGTCACTCGCCTTTTTTTTTCTCCAGTTTTGCTTGTCAAAAGGAAAGATGGATGATGGAGGATGTGCGTAGATTACAAGTACTTGAATTCACCATTAAGTCTAAATTTCCAATTCCCATGATAGATGAGTTGTTAGACGAGCTTCATGGAGTACAAATTTTCAGCAAGTTGGACTTTTGATCTGGGTACATTCAGATCTGAATGGATGCAAAGGCCCCGACCAACTTTGTCATACACTACGGTCAATTTGAGTTCCTTGTCATACCATTTGGCTTGTGCAATGCGCCAACCACCTTTCAGAGTCTGATGAATCAGGTATTTACTATATTTCTCAGACTCTTTGTCTTAGTGTTCTTCAATGATATACTGATTTACAACAAGAATTGACATGAGCATCTCCAACATCTCCATCTGGTCATGGAGGTAATGAGATTCCGCAAACTGTATGCAAAACAATCTAAGTGTGCTTTTGGCCGCCGCAACATTGGTTACCTTGGTCATGTAATCTCCAAGAATGGGGTAACTACGGATCCTGAAATAAATTGGTGCAATGGTTAACTGGCCTCCTCTACATAACCTGAAATCCTTAAGGGTCCGTTTGGTAGCCAGATTACTGCAATCCGGCTACGAGGAAAACTGTGGGTTATTGTGGGACAAAAAATTGTATCCTTCATTTGGTAAAGTACCACCTGGATAACTCAAAAACAAAATCCTACGTTTGGTATTAGGCGTGCGCTACCCGGATAACTTTGATTTTCAGATATGAAGTATGATTTTACCCTAATACCCTTGTAAAACCAATCCTTCCAACATCCACACATTTCTCTTCTTAGGGACTGTAGTTGTAGGCACAAAATTCAGCATCA
>JAOWBN010193566.1:0-15450 GCA_028565015.1 Pinguicula moranensis
GGAAGTAGTAGAATCTTCAAACCAAAACCGAACAAGGAAGTTGTAGAGTCTTCAAACCACTTCAAAATGGGCGTCAAACTGTAGATTTCTCCAAGACAGAGAGATTTCACCGATTGGATTTAGTAAACAAGGTAAGAAATTGTCGGAAAGTGAAGTATTTGCCGGCGAAGTAAGTCGAAATCTAGAGAAAACCAGAGAATAGTATTGTCCAGAGAGAGAGTAAGTCAAAAAGTGAAGTTCCATTGATCGATGCAAAAGTTTATATATCCTTGACAACTTCTAATCCAGTCCGTTGATTTGGATTCAATCTACGGTGTCAAACTTATCAAATCTTGCAAATAAACATGGTCGTTGGATTTAAATGACAACGGATGATCCAGATCACACCAAATAAACCGTCAAACACCATCCGTTGGATTTTGTCAGATGATCCAACGGTCATGACTTTTCACATTCAGTGTATTGAATACGCAATGTTAAGAGCCGTTTGAACAACATTTGAATACACGATCCAGATTCACACGTATTCAACTGACAAAGAAACACAGCCGTTAGATCTAAGAGATATCAACGGTTCAGATTATAACACGTGTGATGGCAAACTTGTAATTTCACAATCAACCAATTTTTTTCTTGAATTTCAAATAATCACTGGGGCAGTTGAGCAAATTCACACAATTTAATGGCGAAAGTGTAATTTCAGATTCATTTAAGGATATTTTTGGTACTTCACTCAACAATCTCCACCTTGATGTATCAAAAATGTCTGAACATTCAAAAGTTGAAACACGATATTCATAAACCTACAAGTACAATCACTCAGAGAATTGAAACACTACATTTAGCAACTTGAACAAAAAATTGAGTCACAAAGTTAAAAACACAAATTATGCTACAAGAGCAGGGCCAAAATCCCTCATAGCTTTCCTAAAACACACGAGTACAGTATCAACAAATTCCAAGCAGGCTTAGACATTTTTTAAATTTAGCTTGAGTAACTATTTTTGTACCAAAATCTGCAGTATTTTCAGAAGTTGAAATCTTTACAAGTTTAACTAAATTTTCAGCTAGAATATCACAGGTAAAATGAAATTTAACATCTATGTGTTTGGTTCTTTCGTGAAATACTGGGTTTTTAGTTAGGTAAATTGCAGACTGATTATCACATAGAACAGAAACAGTTGAATTTGAAATTCCAGCTTCACTAATTAAGCCATTTAGCCACAAGGATTCCTTAAAAGCACAAGTTAAAGCCAAATACTCACCCTCAGTGGTTGACAAGGCAACCACAGGTTGAAGTTGGGATTTTCAACTTACACAATTACCACAAAACAAGAAATAATAGCTAGATGTTGATTTTCTGGAGTATAAATCTCCAACAAAATCACTGTCAGCAAAACCACAAATGTCTAAATCAGAGTTTTTCCTTTTATAGCATAACCCCACATTTGCAGTACCTATCAAATATCTAACAGTCCATTTTAGAGTATACCAATGTTCAATTCTTGGGTTTGACATAAATCTGCTTAACAATGAAACAACATATGTAATATCAGGCCTAGTACTCACCATAACATACATCAAAGAACCAAGTAAATTTGAATAAGGTATACTTTCCATTTCTTCAATTTCTAAAGGTGTCTTTGGACTTTGATCCTTAGAAAGTTTAAATTGAGCAGTAAGAGGCAAAGAAACAGGCTTACAACTAGTTAACAAAAAAATTTCAAAAACTTTAGTCATGTAAGAAGTTTGATGCAATTTTAAAGTTCCTAGCTCCCTGTTTCTTAAAATTTCCATTCCTAAAATTCTTTTAGCTTCTCCTAAGTCCTTCATTTCAAATTCAGAATTCAAGATCAATTTTAATTTCTCAATTTCATATTTAGATTTGCTTATTAATAGCATATCGTCTACATAAAGTACCAAAAACATAAAGGAATTTTCAGAATGTACAAAATATAAACAACAATCATAACTACTTCTTTTAAAACCTAAATCCATCATGAAAGAATCAAATCTTTTATACCATTGCCTAGGAGCTAGCTTTAGACCATATAGAGACTTCTTTAATAAACACACGAAGTCAGGAAATTCAGGATCTATAAAACCTAATGGTTGGTCCATAAAGATTTCTTCTTCTAATTCTCCATTTAAAAAAGCAGTTTTAACATCAAGTTGTTCAATTTCCAAATCAAGACATGCAACATATGCAAGCATTATTCTAATAGTCTTATATTTGACAACTGGAGAAAAGATTTCATTATAATATGTCCATTCCCTTTGAGAAAATCCTTTAGCTACTAACCTAGCTTTGAAAAGTTTAGGATCAGAAGGTAACGTTCCTTCTTTAATTCTATACACCCATTTATTTCCTACAGTTTTCTTCTTTTTAGGTTTAGGAACCAAAATCCAAGTCTGGTTTTTCTTAAGGGAGTTTAATTCTTCTAACATAGCAAGTTTCCAATTTTCAGCATTTTCACAAGTAATTGCAACATTATAGCTTTCAGGTTCAAGCATACCAGAGTTTCCCCCAACAGAAAAGGCATAATCAAGTAATTCAACAAAGTTAACATATCTAGCAGGTAATTTCCAAGATCTGACTCCTTTATTTAAGGCAATACTGTTTGAGGTGGAGGGTTTGGAAGTGCCTATTTCTGAGGCTTCCTGAATTTCTTTAGGATCATCAGAGTGTGCAATTTGTTCAAACTGTTCAATTTCAGGAGGTAAATCAGTTTCAGAATGTAATATTCTCCTAGACAACTCCACCTTATTTGGAGGATCCCTAAGCTCCACCTCAATTGATGTCTCAACAGAAATATTAGGTAAATAAGGAAATTCAGACTCATTAAAAATCACATCCCTGCTAATTAAGATTTTAACACCAGACACACTTCTATCCCACAATCTATAACATTTTGTGCCTTCTTGGTAACCAAGAAAAACACATTTTTGTGACCTAGGATCTAATTTATCCCCTTTATTGTGAGCAAAAACTTGCACACCCAAATACCTTTAAATGGATCAAATTCTGATCTCTACCGGACCAAATAAACTCTGGGTATTTAAAGTGTAAGGCAGTTGAGGGGCTCCTATTTATCAGATAGGCTGCCGTACTCAGTGCCTCCCCCCAAAATGGTTTTTTCAAACCGGAGGTTACAAGTAAGCATCTCACTTTATCAAGTAAGGTCCTATTAATTCTTTCAGCTACACCGTTGTGCTGAGGGGTATAACGTGCTGCTCTATGCCTAGTAATTCCGCATTCAGAACATAAAGCATCAAAAGAAGAGTTACAAAATTCCAAACCATTATCCGTTCTCAAGTACTTAATCCTTTTTTCAGTCTGATTTTCAACTAATATCTTCCATTCTTTAAACTTTGAAAAAGATTCATCTTTAGAACGCAACAAGAACACCGAAACATGATTTAGAAAGATGGATTTCTTTAGTAAATTTAATTCTGTGTTGTTTTACAAGCACACACGCCTCACAAAAATCAATATCAGTTATAGATTGTTTGCCTAAAGCTCCTTCAGAATGTAAATTTTCAGACCCTTCATACTCATGTGTCCTAACCTTAAATGCCACAATTTTGAATTTTCAGATTTATTAGAAACTATTCCATAGCTATCAACATGTTTTAAAACTTTTCATTTAAGAAATATAATCTATTTTTCCTAATAGCATTTAAGACTGTATTTTCAGAATTCTTAACAGCTAAAATACTATTTTCACCATAAAAAGAACAACCAGATTCTTCTAGAACTCCTAAAGATATTAAATTTCTTTTTAAATCTGGTATATATCTAACATTTGTCAAAGATATACACTTATCTCCTAACACCTGCAGATTTATTACACCAGTTCCTTCTACAGAACAAATATTGTGATTTCCCATACATACAACACCCGTTTTAGTTTCATCTAAATTTTGAAACCAGGCCTTATGTGGACACATGTGAAAAGTACAACCAGAATCAAGTAACCATTCATCACACAAGGCACTGTCACTCACAGTCAAAGACTCCCACAAACTAGAAGAAACACAAAGAACTTCACTAATATCTTCATCTACTTTAGGGTTATTAGTAGCAGTATTTAATTCTGAAATTCTTTTTTCTTTTTCTGTTAGTTTTAAACAGTCATAGATAATATGACCTAACTCCTTACTGTATCTACAATACAACTCACCATCTTCATTTAAGTGTCATGGTTGTATATCTTTGGTTGAAAGTCTCCTACTATTTTCATTTTTAGATTTTTCTTTCATAATTTCAAAATTATTATTCTGATTTCTCAAATCAGGTTTCACATTTGCATATAACACACTAGAAGTTTTTCTATTATTCTTAATTTCTAATTCCCTAGATCTTAGTCCCATCATAATAGTGTCAAGTTTAGGAATAGTTTCAGAATATTGGAATGTATTTTTAACAACTAAGAAATCATCAGAAATAGAGTTCAAAAGAATCATGGCTAAGCTAGAATCATCGAGATCATGATCAGTACCTTTTAAAGTTTGACTTAACTTGTAAAGTTCATACAAATTATCTTCAATTCATTTATAGGGATCCATTTTAAATGCAAACAATGAACCTTTTACTTTAATCAGACCTGGAGAAGTCTTTGAAGAATATAAAGCATTTTACTTTTTCCAAACAGATACAGGATCTTCATCACAGTCAAGTTTTCTCAAAACAGAGTCAACAAATATAATATAATCAGGTTGTAAGCTTCCTCTTTAATTTACCCAGCTTTCTTTTTATATTCTTCAGGCCAACTATCACTATTTTCCTTAAGTGCGTAATGCACCTTATTATGAGACAGAAGAGCTTTCAGTCGCCTAGACCAGCTATTAAAATCTTCATTCCCATTAAACATAGGTAATTCAAGTCTAGTAGACATCTTAGATTTGAGAAGAAGATTTTCAGAATAAGCAGGTTGTCAAAAAATATAACAGAATAGATTTGCAAATCAAGCAGATATTCTCAAACAATATTGTATCAACAAATCAACGACAATGTTCCAACTTAATCGGCTACAAGCCTCTAATAAGAAGAAACGTTCCAACTTAATTGGCTACAAGCCTCTAAAAATAAGCTGTAAAGGAAATATAATGCGTGAGATATATATAGTTATACCTATTCTAGCTTTTGCTAGAACAATTGGTGCAAGGTTAACCCCTTGCTTGAATCTTTACGAGAAAATCCTGCATATCCGACCTCGATCTACCCTCACCGCACCACTGTTAAGAATTTGTGGTCGATTTTGCAAGATTCTCAAATGAATTGTTAGTATAGTTTGGATAAAGTACAAAATTGATGAAATACTAAATATTGCAAATTCTTGAAACATAGAGAGACACGAGTTTTAATACCCGTGGTTCACCATCTCCTTAGATTCGGCTAATCCACGTTGAGCTCTGGAATTGGATGTTCTTGTATCCTTTACTAATATGTCAAGAATTAACACAAATTTACAATATTGAGTATTCCGAATACTAAAATTAACATGCACAAACCTAAACTCAAAGATCTAGTCTAATACTTGACTGAAAAGTTTAAAGAAGAAATTATACAAATATAACATGAAAATTCAGAAACTATGAACTCTCTATCATGCAACAGTTGATTTACTAAAGAAAATTAGTAGAGTCTTCAAACCGAAAGAGATCAAATCTCTATAAAACACTTCAAACCACTTCAAAATGGGTACAAAATTGTAAATCTCCCTTAATAGGGCTATTTCACCGATTGAAATCAGTAAAAGAAGTAAAATTTTGTCGAAAAGTGAATTATTTGCCGGCGAGAATATCAAAAATCTAGAGAGAATCGAGAGAACAACGTATTCGAGAGAGAGAGAGAGAGAAATTATAAGTATTGATGCGTCATTTGACGAAAAGCATATATACCCTTGATATCTTCCAATCTTGTCCGTTAAATTAAGTCTAATCAACGGTCTCAAACTCGTCAAAATTACAAATAAGCAGAATTGTTAGATCAAAGTAACGATAAATGGTCTGGATTACACCAAACAAGCTGCCAAACACCAAATGTTGGGTCTTGTCAGATGATCCAACGGTCGCGACCTTTCAACTTCATCTTCTCGAGGAAGCTTCTTCCGGAGCTGTCGGATCAATATACAAATGAACTGTCAAGATCAACATATAAAGCTTCAAATGGAAGCTTTCAATATCAAGCGTAGGATCATGAAACAAGTGTACGGTCCCGATCAAATAATCATTAATTCGAGTAACAAACAATAGCCGTAAGATTAAAGCCAACCAACGGTCCAGATTATAACATTCATAATGGCAAATTTGTAATTTCACACAATAATAGATTTTCGAGAATTGTAAATATATACAAGGGCATTTCAATAAATTCACTTTTTTTTTGTAAAGCCAAATTTATAAATACGATAAAAGTTATTTACAGGGGAACTAGCCATAACAGGCAAACAAGTTAGAAAGAAGTACATCTCGCCTAAGCTAGGCACTTGAGTCCACATAGTGTATAAGACAACTGTTCGATTCTTGATCATGAACTGTGTCACCTGCCTATCAGACATACTTTCCGTTATAGCTAAGGGTGATCGGTTGAATGGCTCCCCTAACATCAAGAATGCACAAGCATCTCCGCATACAGATCATCGCCAATACACGCTCATTATCAAACAAGTTATCATGACTATCATTTATCGATACCCTTTTTCAGGAATATCGGTACATAGCTTCTTCCTGTTTGATGACTTATCCCTGTATTGTTCATAAAGTATAGCTGATGGACAAGATTATACAATTCCTTACCAAGAGATCAAGACCTCTGCCTTTACCTAAATGTCCAGAATCTCACTGTGATATGACGTGTTAGGTTGCGTTGGTGATTCTCCATGGAACTTGTACCTTTGGCATTCAACATATAGAGTGGTCCATCCTATCATAGTCTGGACTCCATTCCTAAGTGCATAAGTATTGTTCCAACTACTAGCCAACAGGTCAGCCACGACTACAATCTTAGGAAAACATACAATCTATGGTGCTGTAGCTTGACAGCATGTCCCAATGTTGAATCAGTAATGAACATGAATCTAAAATGAATCAAGCAAGTTGATCCATCATCGGCACTCAATGTTTAAAATGATCAGCTCATGAACACATTGAATCCCTTGCTTAGACCAAAATGACCTCTGCAATAGTTATCCAGAATTCCATCATAGACATCAGAATGAGCAGACATCATAGCATATTTTCTAGGTTTGGTATCTTTATGAAAGGAAAGCATCGGCCACCAAACCTCATGAGCTAACCTGTACCTCAGAGATGCAAGAAAACAGTGAACTAGATACAAGTTGAGCAACATTAAATCCAGTATGTGGCATTCACGCTCGAGGCAATTAATGTCCTAACTTGCTCAATAATTGGAAAAGCTTAAACATACTTGTGGTTGCAACAACCAGTCATTAAAGCTGTAATGGAAAGAGTGCTGTCTTTTTACTCTCATCCACAACAAAACATTTATCTAAATATCGTGCAAAAGAAGATAGTTGTTAGGGGATATAGATAGAAAGTGAGCATTATTTCTTACCTTCCACAGGAACCATGTTATAGCCAACCAAATTTTGTTCCATGCATGAATGTTCACTCCTGGAGGGGCACGAGAGGAATGGTCAATTAGGCTGCTGGGTAGGGATCCCCCTGCTGCAGCTGTTAGATGTGGCACCCCAAGACATAATGATATGTTCTGCCATAATTGAGTAGCAATGGGACAACCAGGGAATAAATGGTCTGTGGTTTCAGCATGTGTTTGGCAGATAGAACATAGAATCAACTAGTTGGCAGGGATCACACCACGTTTCTGCAAAGTTTCTTTGGTTGGCACTGTACCTTGTAACAGTTTCCAAGCGAATATACACACTTTCTTAGGGGCAAAACTGCTCCTGATGAGCTTAGATGCTACTATGTGAGAAGCAAAAAAATTGTATTGCAATCCCTCAGTGTTGATCCCATAGGCTACTTTAGTTGAAAAGGATCCATTCTGATTAGGCTTGAAAATGTATCTGTCCTGAGAAAGGTCCTTTGGTGACACACCTTGCATAATAGATAGAAAGCCCTCTAGATCATATCGTTCATTTGTTCTAGCAGCGCTTCTCCATCTCCAGCACCAGGACCATGTGCCATTGCGCCGATTTCCAGGTTGGTTGTGGCACCACTTGTCAGTCCATAATCTAATGAGCTTTCCATCTCCTAGTTGTAGACTTACATTGTCTATAAACCATGGATAGTATAGTCTTTCTTGAATTCCAGTTAGCCAATCATAAGCATAATCTTGACCTCTAGGTCTGCCAATATGACTACTCACTGGTGGAGGATATAGAGCCCTTAATCCAGCAATACAGAGGTTAGAGCCTCCATACTTAGATTTCAAAACATCTATGATAGGAGAAGGTTCTGCATTTAGTATCTGTAATCCCCATTTACCCAACAGGGCATTGTTGAATGAGAAGAAACACCGTACACCCAAACCACCATTAGGAACACATGTAGACATTTTCCTCCAAGAAGTCAAACACATTCTTCTTCTATCAGAGTTGTTGCCCCAGAAAAAGTCCCTTTGCAAAGCTGTCAGCTGCTTGATGACGCCTTTTGGGGCACTGTAACATGAGAAATAATGCGTAGGCAAAGCAGCAAGAACCAAGTTTATAAGATTCAGTTTCCCTTCAGAAGAAAGAAGCTTATTCTTCCAAGATGAGAGTGTTTTACTGGCCTTATCCAGAATTGGCTGCCAATTTTCAGATCTCCTCATCGGGAGTCCCAAATATTTAAATGGAATAGTCCCAATTTGACAATTGAGGTAAGCAGCCATGTCTTCTAAAGTGGCAGGAGGAACATTCACACCTATGAGCTTACTTTTCCCTAAGTTTATCCTCAATTCTGATACCAATTCAAAGTTGAGAAGAATGGCCTTAAAAGCAAGAACTGATTTCCAAGATGCCTCACCAAAGATGATAGTGTCATCTGCGAACTGAAGGTGGGACACATTAAATTCCCCTCTACCTATATGAAGGCCATTGAGAATGTGCAAATTTGTTGCTTTATTTATAATAGCGGAAAGCCCCTCAACAGCAAGGAGGAAGAGGAATGGGGACAAAGGATCACCATGCCGAATACCACAAGATGGATAAAACTCTTTTGTTGGGATTCCATTCACAAGGACAGAAGTGGAGGAGGATTCCAGCAACCCCTTTATCCACCATTTCCACCAAGAGGGGAAATTCATCTGTGACATGATCTGCTGTAGATATTCCCAGTTAATTGTGTCGAAAGCCTTTTCAAAGTCAACTTTAAATATGAGGGCCTTCACCTTAGACTTCTTGAGATCATCCACTATCTCATTAGCCACTATCACACTATCCACGAGTTTCCTTCCAGGAATGAATGCAGACTGAGAGTTACTGATAAGTCTTTCTACCACTGTTCTCAACCTATTAGCAAGGACTTTGGAGATTATCTTAGGCATACAACCACTCAGAGAAATGGGTCTGAAGTCCTTGACATGAAGAGGATTTGCTGTTTTACCTAGCAAGGCAATGTGAGATGCATTGCTACCTTGTGTTAATCTCCCACTCCTATAGAATTCCAATAGCAATTGCATAATATCAGACATGAGGGTGTGTATGAATTGTTTGATGAAGTTAAAGTTCAGGCCATCAGGATCGGGACTCTTCTAGCTCCCACAATCAACTATGGCTGCCAACATTTTTGCTTCAGAGAAAGGAAGCTGGAGAAAGTCTTTCTAAAACTGCTCAAGAGGCCGTAGCTGGAGGCTGAAACGTGGCCTATCAACAATTTTTTCTTTGAATCTATCTTTTAAGTGTTGAAAAATACTTTCTTTCAGAAGATCAGGTTCATCCAGCCAAGTATCACCGTCCCAAATCCCATTGATCCTGTTCTGAGATCTGCTGGACTTCAAGCTGTTGTGGAAAAAAGCAGTATTTTCATCACCCATCTTGATCCACCGTAGCCTTGATTTATGATAAAGAGAGCTATTCAAATTACTTGTGGTGATGTCTAGCCTTGTATGAAGATCTGCCAGCTGCACCAAATCAAAACTGGAAAAATTGCTTGATTCTGCAGATAGCTCAATTGCTTTGATACTTTGAAGGATCAACTGTCTCTCTTCAGCTAGAGATTTTGGAGTAGATAGCTTCCATTTTTTGATCTCCTGTCTTAACACCTTAATTTTTATCATAATTTTGTAACTCCAAAGCCATCTACACATATATTGCTCCAAGTATTATGGACCATTGCCTTATAACTACTGTCTTCCATCCAGAAATCAAGGACCTTGAAAGGGATAGGACCCCAATTCCATATCTTGGAGGATAAACTTAGTGGACAGTGATCAGATCTAGTTTTGTCAAGAGCAATATGCACCCAAGGATCTTCATTTTCCAGCCACCTGTGGTTCACAAAAATCTATCGAGGCGGCTCATTGCTTGAAGAGATTTTAGGACCAGGTATACTTTCTACGCTCTAATCTTAAATCTTGTAGTTCCAGGCAGTGATGAAGAAGTTAAATAGAGCAACTTCCTGAGCAAAATTATGGGCAACAACTCCTCTCCTCTCATCTACAGCCAAGACTGCATTGAAATCCCCAAGTAAACAGCACTTATCATCCTTGAAGGGCAGCAAACATTCTGTTAGGGACAACCATTGAACCTGTTTCTTAGAGAGTTCTCCCGGGCCATACACATTAACCATGTAAGATTGAGTAGAATACCCAGCCCATAAATCTGTAACACCAATGAAACCCTTCCATTAAACATGGAGGATCTACAAAACTTGTACTTATTCCATAAGCACAAAAGTCCGCCAGAAGAACTATCAACTCCAGAGTAACACCAATCATAATCCGAGTCAAGCCATAAGTATGCACATAATATCTCATCAATAGTACTTAATTTAGTCTCTTATAATCCTATAAAATCAACCTTCTCCTGCCATATCAACTGTTTAACTTGCTTTTTCCTCTCTAAACTCCCAGACCCCGTACATTAAATGTAATAATCTTCATGGACAAGCTGAGTTCTCAGTAACTTTGGGGGGATTTGAGGTCAATCTACTATGATGCTGATATACCTCATGGTAGGCCTTAGCCAATTCCTGAAGCCTAGAACGGAAGGCACCTTTTTTATCACCATATTGGATACCAAGCTGTGATCCAATATGCATGATATTATCCACTTCACTGCGAGAGACTAATGGGGTGCAAATCAGATTGTTATTAGGAACAGGGAGGGGAGGGTTGACCGAAGATTGAATGGCCAATTGTCCAAGCCAATCCTCCAAAATAGCCAAATTTTTGTTCCTTGATGCATCTTCATCCTTCTTTGACTGACTTCGAGTTTTAGGGTGCCCTCTACTGACAACTTGCTTAGACAGGAGAGACTTTTTAGTTCTGCGAGTAATAACTCCTGCTGAAGTGTGAAAGAAAGGAGGAAGTTCTTATGGAACTACTGGTTCTGGAGTATCAAGCATCACACTGTTACACTTGGATGGAGACTCCTGAATCGCAGGTGACATTCTTAGGGGAGTAGCATTTTTTGTTGAAACATCACTATCATTAGAAATGACCTGTTGAACCGGAGAAGGAGATTCCTTCATGACAGAGGAGATTGGAGCAGTAATAGCAAGAGTTGATGATTCCCCGATGTCCTTCTCAGGAGAAAGAGTATATATGGGGACCATCCTGTCAGGAGACATTGATAAATCAGCCTCTATCACAACCATTGTAGTATCCAGCTGCTCTTGCGAAGCCATGCAGTTGACATGATTTCCAGTAGTAATCTCTGGATAAGCATTACCATCAAGAACAGAGTATGTAAGTGCAGCCTCATTGACAATCTTAGGAATAATAGGTTGCACTTCAGTGAACAACGCCAATTGATATTTTTGATGCTGTATACTATGTCTATCCCCTGACAAATGCATCGCAGGAATATCATCTTTCACCTTTGGATTCTTCACCACAGTTAAAGAGGGAGGCCACCAGGCCATCTTCAAGGGTTGCCAAGGCTGCATTTCGGTAGACTCAGTTACTTGAGAAGTATGTGCCCCAGTCGCCGCTAGAGTATGATTTGTAGCGCCCTTATCAGATCAAAATAGACCTCCTCACAGTTAGCATCAGAGTAGTGGGCAGAGAAGACAAAATCATTGTCCGAGGAAGGTAGCAAGTCCTCATACCAAATAGGGTAAGGATTGACATAATCCATAACCTGCAGCGTATGCATTTGACTATCAACATTGACCTGCATTAGCTGATCAATCTTAGCTCCAAATGGCACCTGTACTGATAAATATACAGCCTCCAGATTCTGCTTGGACAACGTGATTTCATCTACATGAATCAGAGAGCCTAGTGTGTTCCCGATAGAGGCTAGATTCGTCTGAGTCCAAGCCTGATGTGGTAGGCCAGTGATTTGAAGCCTACATATACAATGACTGACATGAGTTTTAACAGACCATGGTATCATGTTGACTACCCAGTTGTTGAGCCATTATTTATCCTTAAGAACCAGGTTTAATATATCCATCTGCTCATCTTCCCACAATAACACCCTATCGGCCTAAAGTGGACTGGCCTTTACATTTAGATATCCTACTGATTTCAAGCCTCTGTGAAGATCGCGGAATGTATGAGTCTGATGTAAAGTGGCCACAAAGCTGCGTTCAAGACACAAGCTCAATTCCTTAGAAGAGCTAAGAGATAATGTCTCTAGATGAACAGGGGATGGGGCAGAGGTGGAAGCCACTGCTGCAGTAGGGAGGACAACAGGAAACTGGATAGGTTTAGGAGTAATATCAGGCTGAGCTCCTCGATTCAATTTAGCGTGTTTGGTGTATCTACTCAGGTTACATTGAAGCCGATAAGAGCCGATCCAGGTATTGTTAAGCTTAAAGAGCATAAGATCGATATCAGCCACCGGAGCAAACTCTACGAACCTAAATTGTCTCCCATTTATGTTCAGAACACGCAATCTTCATATAATGAATTGATCCCTGATGCTTCAGAACACGCCTCTGACAATCAATCTCACAATCCTGGGGAAAGTTGGTGAGGTAAAAACTAACCACGCAAGGTGATGCGTCCATGATTCTAGGACCAAGTCTATCAAGTACAGAACATGGATTTTGTGGAGGTAATGGTGGGAAAGAGTTGGGGTATAAAGAGGATTGGTCCATTGGGGCCTTTCCTGCTTTGATGGCAGCACGCTTCATCCTCCTCAGCTGTTGAAGGGGTATCGTCCAGATACCCATCAGAAGATAGAAATAAGTCTAAGAGAGCTAGAGGCGCAGATTATGGATACCACTGGATGCGTGAGGCACCTCAGAAGAGAGGGAAATTTGGAGTAGGAGGGACTAGGAAGGACGCGGAGTACTACGGCATCAACTGGAATGGAAAATCGGACTACTGAGGAGGGTTCACTGTGTATATTGGTGCGGACAGTATGGCAGACCTTCCCGGGCGTGAAAGGCATCACCGAGAAGAGGAGCACCTGGATATTAGGGGCTATGCGATAGTAAAGAAAAATGGGTAGAGGATTGACGGTGAGCAAGCCTAAGGGAGAACGATCATACTATTCATCGGGGGTGTTGTACGGAGAGGAAAGAAATGTGAGGGAGAGTTAATAATATCATCATCAATAAATTCACACTTAATAATGGCAAAATAGTAAATTTAGAATTGTTTAATGGCTTTTGGTACTTCACTGAACACATTATTTTATTGATGGATATTCATTTACTTCTAACAAAAGCCAGGAATAAAGGAAAATGTGTGGTTTTTTTATTAATATAATTTTTTTTCAGACCTTTTTTCACCAACTATATTCGGTGTCTGCAAATGATTCAATAAGACTCTACTTGAGTTTCTTGTTGTTGGAAAAAATGTTACTAAACATTTCAAACCTATTAATTAGTTTTAATTTGCATTAATTTTGTATTAATGCTATTAAGTGCTAATTAATACTAATTATGTATTAGGATTTGACTCCTTATAAATAGTGAATTTTGGCTACTATTTGTACACGCAAAAATCACATATCTCATGTGTTGAGAACCCAGTCTAAATTCTCTCGAATTATTGTCTCGCCATCTTGGGAGAAGAGATTTGAGTTCGTGGATTTATCCGGACTTTTATAGCCCTGATTCCATTCATGATACAATCAACCGGAAGGACTACGATCTAAACCGCTTCCGCACAAAGGTACAGAATTCGTTTAACGTATTTGTTAGATACGTTCTAACGGTTTTAGGATCTACGATCCACAGTGGTATGGGAGCCCACTTCCGGAAAAACTATATCCAAATAATTTTTCCGAATACTGATCAAAGAAATTTTTTTTTCTTTGATTTTTTTCGGTAAACCATCCATTTTGATTTGCATAATCGAATACCCGCAAACTTCTCAAAGATCCGTCCCTGTCCAGTCCGCCGCCTGTCACTGTACTCTTGCCACCGCTCACGGCAGCGCGTGTACGTCACGCGCCGGCATGTGAGGCTCAGTCAAATCCGACAAAGCAATTTTCGTCACGCAATGTGTTGGAATCCGGCCGAACAGTAGACCTATAAACCGCGTGCCACCGTCATTGGAGCAAATCGTTTAGCCCATCAGAGTTGCGGGTAGCGCGTGTGCATCACGTGCCACGACCCCTGCGCGGTTGAGTGCGTAATCACATCCAGACCAATCCCTCCACCTAGATCTACGGATCTGGTTTAAAATTATAGCATAATACAGTTCAAGACTGCGCGTGTGTGTCACGCCCCACCGTACCGAACTCGTAACACCCAAAACACACCATTTTTGGGCTGTCGTGGTAGATCTAAGAGAGAATAGCAAAGGGATATGTTACCTGTGTCATCATTTAGGCTAAAAACAACGAGAAGACGACAAGCCACGACGACGGAACCAAGCAACCTGACAAAATTGTGCAAGACGGCAAACGGACACGCGGCGGACGAGATTCTCACCCTTAAAGCTTTTGCCTAGCAGCGGCAACAGGCGGCGAGTGACCCAGGGTCAGAGGATCGCGCGAATGGCACGATCCAAAGAGGTAACAGCTCGATTTTAGTTCGGCCCAGAGACTTAAAAAAAAGGAATTGGACTGGGCCACGAGTGGCCCAGTCTCAATGTATATATATAAAAATAATAATAATAGTTGGATTGGGCTTGAGTGGTCCACTCCATTTTTTTATATACAAAATATTTGGGCTAATTTTTCTTTTAGGCCCAATTTAGTTTTGGGTAAAATAATTTGTGTTAAATATTTTTTCTTGCCTAAAATTAAATAGTATGCATCTTTTATGAATTATTTATTTGCTTTGTGCAATTAAATTTAAATTCTTAGAATGCATGATTAGGATTTATTTTATTTGCTTTGTGCAATTAAATTAAAT
>JAOWBN010193577.1:2513-15447 GCA_028565015.1 Pinguicula moranensis
CTATCTAGTCGACTCATCGCCTTAAGAGATTTTAAGTACCACATGTACTTCCTTCTTACCATGGGCAGGTCATGCAGTTCTAGGTGAGATATGAAGGAGTTGAAATGCCTTATTTCCTGAATGTAGTTTTGAGCTGCCACCCCTTTTCTTTCTGTCAATGAGGTTACTGCGTTGAAATCTCCCATAATACAGCATCTGCCATGTCTGACAGGGTATATGAGTTCATATAAGAGTTGCCACTGGATGAGTTTGCTAGCCATATCGCTGGGACCATAGACATTAATCATATGAGCCAAATCTGTCTCTCCAACCCAGTGTCCAGTTACACCGAGAAAGCCTTCTCCTGACAGTAGAGATGCTCTTCCAAACTTGTTTCTATTCCAGATACAAAGTAGACCTCCATAGAGTCCAGAGGAAGCAGAGTAACACCAATCAAAATCTGGATCACACCACAAATAAGAACAGAGAGCTTTGTCTCTATGTACAAGTTTGGTTTCCTGCAAGCTAATAAAATCAAACTTCTCCTTTAGAATTAGTTCTTTGACCTGTTTCCTTCTCTCATAACCCCCTAATCCCCGAACAATGTAGGTGACAATCTTCATACACACCTTGACTTGGGGGTCCCTGAAGAGGTGGATGGGACGGCCTGAGAATTTGAAACTTCTTTATAGCTCTTGGTCATGTCTTCTAGTAGTGTTCTGAACTTTTCAGGATGTGCACCATAATCTACTCCCAGTAGAGTTCCAACTGACATAATAGAATCCACATTGTTCTTCGGTGAGATTCTAACCAGTTTCATTGGAGCCAGAGGAAGTGGCGGAAGTGGTGGACTAACCGAAGATTATTCTGACAGATTGCTGATCCATTCCTCTAATATAGATTGGTTCCTTTCACGTGCTGGATCAGCCACTTGTCTAGTTTGGCTTCTAGTTTTCGGCCGTCCTACAACAGTCCTTGCTCTTTCCACTTTACTGTGTTTGGGGTTGTGCACTATATGCACTAAAGGAGCATTGATTGTGGGAAAATTCTCTACCGTGGTGGGAATGTCAGTCTGTGCTAGCTCCTGTATACCAACCGATTTGGAGGCAGATATGTCATTTGCTGTTGCCGAAATATTCGTAGTGCCAGACCTGGATGATGGTAAGGAGCTGTCTTCCATACTGATATTTTTAGTACGCATAGAGAATTTGGAGGGGTTTAGGAGATCTGCTACCATCTCAGTCTCAGAATTCATACATGCTTTGTCCTGAGCTAGTACTTCCACTGAAGACGTAGTGGTTGCAATAGCAGCGGCAGGTGTTTGAGGTTGCGCCAATAAATGATGCTGAGAGAGTTGGTTGAGTCTCTCCTCATTTAAAGATTGGGCCACCAGCTAATCCTGTGAGGTTGCCATGCGATTCATCATCTATGGTAGCCAAGGTCAGGTCTTCTAAAAGTTCAGGCTGGTCACACGTGGGTAGAGATTCTATAGAGTGATCAGAATGAGGAACAATGGAAGTTGTGGAGTCAGCATCAGAGTCAGAGGAAGAAAATAAATCTTCCTTATGGAGAAGTTCTCTATCCCACACTTCCATGATATGTAAGGTGAATTGGATGTCATCCACAAGGATCTGCATACTTTGGTTAACTGAATGTCCCAGAGGCACCTAGACCATCAGATAAGCGGCTTCGAGGTTCTGTTTAGCGAGAGTTGTATCTGCTATGGTAATAAGAGTACCAAGTTTATTCCCTATAGCCGCAAGATTTTGTTGAGTCCAGACGTGTAGAGGCAATCCAAAGACTTGAAGCCAACAGGTGCGATTTATTGCCGGAGAGCTAGGAGTCCACAGAGATATATTGGTTACCCAGTTGGCCAACCAGGCTTGGTCATTCTTGATCAAATTAATCAGATCAATAGGGTCATCTTCCCATAGCAACACAGACTCCACATTCAGTGGACTCACGAATATATTCAGATATCCTGCTTCCCTCAGACCTCTTCTGAGTTCCATCCACTTACCTTTCTGAGCGAGGGTTGCCACATAACTACGACCCAACCAGGAGTTTGGCGGTATATCTGAGGTAAAGGATAGTAAATCAGCAGAACCATAGGGCGAAGCCTCCTCAGATTTATGCTGCTGTGGGGGGTTAACTTTCGTAGGGATGGTCATCTGCACAGGACTGGGTTTTAGATTATGTGCACGACTCGCTTGCAGGCAATATGAACCAAGCCACGTATTATTCAGATCAACATCCTCCACATTACTGAATTCCACGAAACCAAATTGTTGTCCCCTTATATTGAGTTTTCAGGCAATTGAAATGCTACGAATCACACCCTGGTGTCTTAAGACACTGCGTAATCTGTCAGTATCACATCCCTTGGGGACGTTTGTGAGATGGAAGTTGATGACCTTCAGCCGAGTTGGCTGAGAGTGCACCGTAGGTTGAGGACCCAGACGGTCATGGACCGAGCGAGGGTTCTGAGTCGGTAGAGGAGGGGCTGGTCTGTATGTGTATTGAGACTGTAGCAGTGGAGCTTTACCAGCCTTAATGGCCGCTCTACGCATGAGCTTAAGTTGATGAGGGGGAATGTTCTAAGAAGACGTCGGCAGAGGTCTAATGTGCTGAATGACCGAGATCAGGATCAGGAAGCAGGACATGGGAAAGCAGGGGGAGGTCGATTTGCCGCAAGGTGTGGTAGTTTCCCCCCAGGCGCGTAAGGCGACCCTAGAGAGGTGAGGTGGAAGTTTGCTGAGTCAGAGGGTAGGAATACAGGCACCGGAGATGATGAAGGAGTGAATTGCCGGAGGAACAGTACTGTGGATTTCTATCGCCATGTATTATGGTTAATAAATTAAACTCTTTTAATTCATTAATCCCTAATTCATGTTCATAGACCATGAGTGACATCTAGCAACATATCATGGTCATCCAAGTATTGAGAATAGTCATGTGTAAGGAGACTCTCTCTTTCAAGAACTAGGTCTTGTGTAATTAATATCCTTTCACTTTGTTCATATTCCAAATCCGCATATTGAAGTTGTTTGTCATCCCCCTTTGATATATGCGATAAATTTCTTGTACCGGAGATCATGGTCTTCGAGTATTGATTAGAAACCATTTTCTAATCATACTCGCACTTTGATCAAAGGTTTCTTCATGATTTTTTACGAGTGACAATAGGGATATCGCCTCCTAACTACTAAGGAGTAGTGAATCATTTATCAATCACTCACAACCCTTCGTACTTCATGTACGGTGTAACTTCAAATATAATCAAATAGTGATATCCATACTCAATATTTTATGGTGATCTCAAGTCTAAGTATCACTTACGCCGACTATTCTTTAGAGTATCGACCATTGACAAAATGGTGAACTCTAGTTGGGTAATTTCGATGTATTTGTCAACTACAAGCATGCATGTTCTAGCTTAGTTGTCGCTACACCATAATTAATGAGGTCGACTACTTCCTTCAAAAGGAAACGACTTAAAACATGCTAACCTATCCGTATTAGTGATGACATGTCTCACTAATACTATGGTTAAAGATATTTAGTATTGATAATTTTATTAGAGTGGTATCATCATCATAATGCCTTTGTTATTCACTCTACGTTATCAATATTTGGGCTTCATTATTTGGTATGCAGAAAGAATGCAAGTAATAAATAAATAATGAAGAATGCCACATATCATATGCATGGATATAAAAGTGTTGATACAAAAGTCCTATGTGATTGGACATAGGGCACAACACTAACAAACTTCCACTTGCACTAAGGCCAAATACTCATATTCCTTAGACTGAGTGCTTGTACATGAATTTCATGTATAGTCTAGGATAATGCCTTAGTTAACTAATCAACCACATTTGCCTCTGATGGGATCTTTTTTACCTTTACATCATTCCTATTTATGGTTTCTCTAATCAAATGGAACTTTCTCAGTACATGCTTAGATATTTGATGAGACATTGATTTCTTAGCTTGTACTACTGCGCCACTGCTATCACAAAAGACAGTGATAGGACCTACCGCAGATGGAACCGTACCATGTTCTTCGACGAATTTCTTGATCCAAACGACTTCCTTTATAGATTCTGAAGCAGCAATGTATTCAATCTCTATTGTAGAGTCAACAACTATGTTCTGTTTGGATCTCTTCCAAACTACCGCACCTCCATTCAGGATAAACACGTATCAAGATTGTGACTTGTAATCGTCCACATCTGTTTGGAAACTCGCATCCGTGTATCATCTTATTAGTAATTTTGAATTCTTGTATACTAAGAATAAGTTATTAGACCTTCTAAGATATTTTAAAATATTATTTATGGCAACCAATGTTCGTCACCATTGATACCTGCTCGTAATACTTAGAACGTAAGAGACATCGAGTCTCGTACACAGCATAGCATATATAATAGATCCAATAGACGAAGCATATGGAATCTTTTGCATGCATTCCTTATCCTGATTATTCTTTGGTGCCATCTTATTCGAAAGATGTATATCATGCCCCATCGGAAGAAATCGTTTTGGCACTTTGTTTATGTGCGTGGATTGTGATAGACCGAGCATCCTTCTGGATCTATCTCTATAGATCCATATTCTCAAAATATAGGCTGCCTCTCCTAAGTCTTTCATGAAAAATTATTTGGACAACCAAAGCTTCACAGACTGAATCATAGGTATATCATTTTCTATGAGCAATATGTCATCTACATAAGAAAGTAGGAAAACTTTCGCATCCCCATCAACATTTTAATAAACACAATGTTCATCAGGATTTATGATGAAATCAAACTCTTTGATTGTTACATAAAACCTGATGTTCCAACTCCGAAATTCTTGCCTGAGTCCATAAATGAACCTATGAAGCTAGCACACTTTGGATTCAAAACCTTAAAGTTGTATCATAGACACTTCCTCTATCAAATTCCCATTAAGGAATGTTGTTTTGACATTCATTTGCCAAATTTCATAATTATAGTGTCCTGCTATAGCAAACAATATCCTGATGGATTTAAGCATAGTAACTTGAGAGAAGGTTTCATCATAGTTAACTCCTTACTTTTGACGAAATCCTTCAACTACTAATTTAGCTTTGTAGGTAATCAAATTGTCATCTATGCCAGTTTTTTTTCTTGAAAATCCATTTTCGTCCTATAGGGGCAATCCCTTCAAGTGGATCAACCAAGGTCTATCTATACCTTTTCGTATATGGTCCACCCAAGATTAAAAAAAAATACATGTAATTTTTTTTCGTAATTTGGTCCACCCCAAAATTTTCTTTTATATGTATATATATACTCTTAGTCCTTCTCTTCTTCTCTTTTTCTTCTCAATACAGCTCCATGCTCCAGCCCTAGCGCGAGCCACAAGTTTCGCTGAAGTACCACAACCAAGACTAATGGGAATGCGCATCATGCGGATTTTCAAAATCTCAATGCTGGTGTTGGGTTCCAGGCCCTGTTCCTTCCAACGACTTTCTCATTTCTTGGGTGGTACGATTGTTCAGTCTTTGTTTGAGTAATTTCAGAAATTGAAGCCTTGTTTCAGATGTTTGCTTCTGAAATGTGATAAAATGCTTGCAATTAATGAATCTTGTTTGCTCTCTGAAAATGGGGCTTCCACGACTGACGCCTGATGGCTAAATTTACTTTAGGCATAGATGAACAGAAAAGAGAGTCAAATCCAACTTTTCTTTGCTTTTTGTTTGACTAATTAAGATGTGTTCAAGATTGCATCTTGATGTGGTATTTGGCAATGTGCTTTGGTTTTGGTGGGATCAATTTAGTTTTAAATCAGTGCAATCATTTGTGATGACTCATTCTCATTCGGTTGCAATGAAACAAACGTTTCCTTGTAATATGCTTATGCTCCTAGTCCTATTTTCTTTTGTTTTTTGCAACTTTGTTCTGTTGAAATTCTTCCTGCTATGACTTCCCTTATCCTGCTTTTTGCTGCCAGGCTATAATCTTAAAAATACCTTTATACATATCTTTGCTTTTTCAATATGAATTTTTTGTAATGTAGGAGTTGGGGCATAATCCCCTAAACCATCGCCTACCTTTGGCAGTAGTGCTAGCGAAATTCGAACATCTACAATATCTGTGAGTTGATTTGATGCAAATTCCTATTCTTACAATAGGTAAATGTGGTTGTTACCCTACTTTTATGCATCTTTTGGGAAGATGTGGTTGTTCCTTACCTCTAATGGATTTCATGATGTGATGAGATCATTTTAGTTTGTGTTTATCTTGAATTTTATGATTGAGTTGTTGGGGGATGATGAATGATCTTTGCAGGATGCTACAAGGCAAGTCTCAAGATATTGTAAATGCAATGGATGTTATATCAAGTATAGAAGAAGCTTTTCAAAATTTCAAAGATAGTGGATGGAATGATATTTTTGAAATGATAAAAATATTTTGTGTAAAGCAAGATATTGATATTCCTGACATGAGTGCCCGTTTGGTCAACAATTACAGGTTGTGATACAAAGGATCCTATTACATGGGAGCATCACTATCGGATTGACATATTTAATTAAACAATTGACTACATTTTGCAAGTGATGAAAGATCGATTTAATAAACATACAATTGAGTTGTTAAGATTAAGTTCAGCTTTGGATCCTAGAGATAGATATCTGTTATTTGATATTGGTGCTATTTGCAAGCTAGTTAAAACATTTTATCCAACTGATTTAACAAATTAAGAGAAACTCCATCTAAATTATCAATTGAAATATTTTACAATTGATACCCGAAAAAGTAAAATTTTGTAGAATCTTTCAACTCTTTTAGAATTATGCAAATTTTTGTATGAGACATGGCAGAAAATTAATTACTCTCATATCGATAAGTTGGTTCAACTTGTTTTGACTCTTTCAGTTTCTACCGCAACAGCTTAACGCGCATTTTTTACTACGAAGATTGTGAAAACAAAATTGCGGAACAAAATGGAAGATCAGTTTTTATCTAGTTCATTATTAGTCAATATTGAAAAATAAATAGCTCTATTGTTGAATGTTGATTCCATTATGGATGAATATGTAAAGATGAGATCACGTAGATGTTAATTTAATTGAGATTATGTGATTACAATTTTCTTTTCCTTGTATGGATCATTAGACGATAACTTGTTGATTTTTTTTAATAGTCTTTTATTTGGATCATTGGTTTCATTTTTCTTCTTTCTCGAAAAATACAAGTTGCATTGCAGGTTAAACCGATCTAACTCAATCCACTCTGCTCAAACCGAAAAAAATTGCCCCCACTTAATTTCCTGGCTCCGCCCTGCATATAGATGATCAAAGATAGTGCGCAGTTTTTCCACATGATGTTTATGAATTAGTGTTCAATATATTTTTTATGAAACCAAGACAAAATATGAGGTTGGATGTGTTGCTGGAACGTGTTATATTTATTAATTTCACTATACAACTCCTAAGAATAATACAAAAATAAGAAACATATACTTTCCTTAATTTTCCAAAAAATTGATCCCCCTCACACTTAATAAATTGGCCTATTTATAGGAGTTGGACAAGGTATTTCTGTATTTTTCTGTTCGAGTGCAAGTTGGCCATGTTATCCCAGTTATAGGCGGTGATCGTTATCTTCTACCTGTAGTGCTGTGTCAGTGGCTCTACTATAGTCACCTTTTGTCAATGGCTTGTCGTTAGTTTGGTCCCTTGGTCGGGGAGATGCATCTAGTGGGCTTCGAATGTACTTTTAACTATATTTGAATTGGTTCACTCGAAGTGTTTCGATGGATCCTTCGGAACTATTGTTCTTCTCTCGAGGCATTCAATGGTCATATGAACCTAGCCAACTGACTAAACTCAATACCAAATTAGTAGTTCAAGAATGATCGAAAATTTGTAGATATCATCGAGTACTTGACCTGCCATCTATAAAGAGGTGAGAACCAAGCTTACATATATTTCTAAAAAAGATGCGACACAATGATCCAAGAGGAGAACTTGTCTCAACTTAGATCAAGGAATAAGTCTTGGTCAACGTCACTAAAACCCGAAATAAAGTTTTAAATAATTTAAAAGAAAATCTTATAAAAAGATTAGAAGAACTCAAGTCTCACAAAATAAATGTTTTCAAATCAAAACTAAGTACATAATTTGGCCATAGAATGACCCTTTTATAGGCCATGGTCGAAACCTATGGTATCATAAGGTGAATGAACATGAATTAAATGCATTCTTTGGCCAAAACCGTTGATAAGCCAAATGAACTTCTCTTGGTCGAAATTTGAAGAGTTGTGGCCTTCAAACTTTAGACTTCTTTTAATCTCCTATGATCGAAATGGATAAGGCTCCATGTTGGGCTTGGGCTTCAAGAGTCTTGATTTAATTTGGGTCATGGGCCTCCTTTTGGAGTTGAATCCAAGTGATGAATTGGGTTTGGCCTTCCCATGTTGGAGTTCTTCCTTGGGCTCGAACTTGGTGAAGTGTTGGGCCCTTGTTTGAGTTGACATTGATAGTCCAATGGTCTTCATATTTCTGATTTGCGGGTTTTCCCTCTCCACCTTCAGACCCCAAATAATCGGCCCCCATGTCATGGATTAACAACACAAGCTTCTCTTTGAATCTCCTCAACCTTGCACGCGTGATCGGTCCATTTGAAAGCTCCAATGGATCTTCAGTTCTTTGGGACGTCGTCTTGTGTTGAGGTGCAACTTGGGTTGCATCAACTGGTACTTAGGCGATTTTCCATATGTTCCGCAAAAGTTTATATCTTTGTTGGGCCAACTTCTAATACGATTATTCGAACCTACATCAATTTTATATACTAGTGGTCATCTTAATAGATAATCATAAACAATATAGAGATTAGATCGATGGTTTATCATAACCCAACATTCGATAGCTCACTAAATAAGAGCTTAGGTTGACCACTAATAATTTGGGTTTAATTTAGGTGATTCTTAAGACCAGAATTTTTATTCCAATCATTTGGCCCTGTTTTGCGCAACCTTCTTAAAATTATAATCCAATTATAAGCACCTTTTTTCAAAAAATAACTCTTCATTTTTTCAAAAAAAGTTCTTATAATCCAATTATAAGCATAAGAGGGTCTGCGCAAAACACCCCCTTTTGTTAACGAATTGATCATTGGAGTGAGCTAAGGATTGCGAGTTTAGAATCTTCCTGTCATCAGATAAAATTCTATAGGCTTAGAGGATGAATCATTAATCTACACTTAAGGATTCCCGTCATCAAATAGATCCCCAAGGTTTGCATATTTAGAATACCCTTTCAATTCATTGTTTGAGTAAGGGAAGCTAGAACACCATATTATCACCTTATAAAACTTTTTCTACTTGTTATTTGCTTTCTTCATTAGTTAATTAATTCTTTAGATTTGTAGATAAACAATCAAACTTTAATTGCTTTAATTCCTTTCTTAGTTAGTTAGTTAATGTTTCAAGTTTCATGAGAAACAACAAGTGTCATTGGTTGTTATATAAGTGTAAATATTATGTAATATTTTGTTACATTTATACTCCTATAAAATGGGTGATATTTCATAATAAGAAGTAGTTGGATTCTGAAAGTCTCACCCAAATAAAATTGTTTGGGTTACTTTATAATTATTCTTAGTTATTCTCTCTGTGGTTTATATTTAGTTGCTCCGTTATATTTTTGTATAACTTTTATAACAGCCCTTCTCTTTTTATTTACAGGGTCAGCCAACCATCTCCACTGTCTATCATTTTGTTGATGGCGGGATATTGAGTTGTACTCGATCCATTTCATGGTCTAGTCCTGTGTGATGGTTTAACTAGTCCACGATTTTTATAGACCCTTGGTTGCCGTCAATCTCAGAGTTCGCAGATGGACGGCTGATATTGAACGCATTGGACGCCCCCTGTTCAACGGTGTAGCAGCTGTCTGAGAATCCCTAATTTCAGACAGGCTTGGCAGTTGGCACAATTTCAGTTAGTCCGTTAATCCATCTCAATGCTCTATTAGTTCCCACCTGACCAACACCCCTGTTCGTCATATTTATTCATGGATATGGTCAATGCTGGAAAGGACACCAGTCTTGATCTCAGAGTTCATTTAAGAATAACAGAAGTTGGTGTAAATTAAATGGATGGAGTATATAAATATTTATAGAAGTGACTAGTGAGTTCTATATCCCGGATTCAAAGGACGTGATCTACGTTTAGAATTGCAATTTTTGTTATGAAATTTGAACATGTTTTGATATTTCTGGAGTTGTTATGGAGTTTGAACTTATTTTTGGATTTCTTGTGAACCATGAACTGTTATGGTTGAATTTGCTATGATTTGAAGGGTTAATTGAAAATTACTGTATAATTCTGCCATTTTTTCTTCATGTCTCTACTATTATTTTCTTAATTATAACTAAATATTGTATTTTTAAAAAAAGGGAAAAAATTTGGAAAAATCACTAAAAACCGAAACCAATAACAAAAAACTGACAGATTATTACCGTTTTTATTTTTATTTTATTTTTAAATATTTTTCGGATCAATTTTTCGATTTTGGTATCGATTATTAAATCTTTTATTTTTTAAATTTATTTATTTTTTTCGATTTTTAGTATTGATTTCGGTACCGAAAACAAAAAATCCTATCATTGGTTCAGTATCGGTTGTGCAAAAATCGATACAAAATTACCGTTAAGTACCCTTACTTGTGTATAGTGCTAAAAAATACTGAGGGCTAAAGTGTTTCAACACCATAAATTTTAGGCGATAAAGTGTATTTTACCCTGAATCTAATTAATTAAAGCAGTTATACAAAAAAATAATTAATTAAACTAGTATACAAAAATCCAATTAATTGAACAAGTGTTATACATATATAAATGACAACATAAATTAAGTTTAAACAAATGGCTAAGGCTCTGTTTGGCAAAATGACCTAAGAAGGTAACAGAAAACTTATAAACAAACGACTAAGGCTCTGTTTGGAAATCGATGTTGACGCTACGGCCTGTTGCAGCTATTTTGCTCTCTCAAGCAGCACCACGCCACCACACACACAACTCTCGTCTTCCATAGCCCACGGTGGTGAGGTAAGGCTCTCGGCATCATCCTCTCTTTTCATGGGTGGCCCGCCCGCTTCCCCGCGCCTCTCTTCTATACACGGTATGATGTCTGTCTTGAACACCATGTGTTCGAGTTTTTGCTTATTTTTGTCTGCGAATATGAATTGGGGATTACCCAATAGAGATTTATTTCTTTTTTCCTGTTGTTTTGTCATCGAATAGCCCTAGAACTGTGAGTTCGCTTTCCCTTTTTCCATTTCCTTATACGTCCTAGGATTTCCCAAATGCTATTCTGTTAATCTTCGGATTCATTGAATTCTTTAATATCTTGTAGTTGTGGGTGCTTAACCATAGAGCTCTATTTGTGGTTTCTACTTTCTGAGTTACTCGTTGTGACTAGCTTTAATCTTGTTGTTCATTCTATTGGGATCACATGCAGGCTTGAGAGTGACAAGGCGGCTTTGATTCATTTGAAGAGGATTTCAGGCTTGGAGGAGGCTATCAGATAAAATAAAAAAGGTACTATATGAATCTCCGTACTTTTATTTTCAAGCAAATCTTTAGGGTCCAGTACATTGTTATTTTCTCTTTTCATTTCAACCAAAATGGGGCAAAGGTTGTAACTTGTTGTTTATGTGTCAGGGAGCGGGAACTTAGAGCCTCGCCTACTACTAAAAGAAGGCCTCCTTTGAGGCGTGCAAAGGTATTGCAATGGCTTCCTGTGCCTGATCATATTCCAAGGCCTCCTTATGTTAGTTTGGAACTAATGTCAGATAATTCAAGCGATCATCAAATTCATGATTCTGAAGGAATTGCTAAGATGAGGGCTGCATGTGAACTTGCTGCTCGGGTGCAAGACTATGCAGTAACTTAGTTAGGGTGAGAGTCTGCAATGTTTGAACATTCTGCTCAGGGATTCAATATAAAATGACATCAATAATCTTCTTATATCTCAGCCATCAGTAACTACAAATGAAATCGACAAAGATGTGCGCCTTATGATAATTGACGCTGGTGCTTACCCTTCTCCATTGGGTTATGGTGGCTTCCCAAAGAGTGTATGCACATCTGTTAATGAGTGTATGTGCCATGGCATACCTGATTTAAGCCAATTGCAGGTTTTTACATATTATTCAGTTAACAGAAACTGGTAGCTTGATTTTTTTCTCCTGCTCCTGAAGCAATTCATTTGTATGCAGGATGGTAATATAATAAACATTGATGTGACAGTGTACTTAAACGTGAGTTCTTGCTTACTTCTTTTTGGCTAAATGTTTATGTATATAGCACACACTTGTTAGTTGTTATATTCACTGGAACTTTAAGCATGTTCATTAATATCAGGTTGTGCTAAGAAACTGTTACATCCTGGTGCTTTTCTCAGGGTTATCATGGCGATACATCGAAAACTTTTCTTTGTGGTAATGTGAATTATCCAATGCAAATATCATGTCACAGATTTAATCACCAACAATTGGTCATACATTTGTGAGCTATCATGTTGGTATTTAGGGGCTTCTAAAAGTTTTATAAGCCTTATTTGAACTTTAACCTCTGGATCTTCATTGTCAGATTTTGTGTCATAGCACCTCCTTGTTTCTCCTATTTCGTAGTTGTATGTATGGGTGGGCAAATGATGTTCGAAATTCTGAAATTCCGAATTCCGAACAGTTTTGAATTCTGAATTCTGAGCTCGAAATCCAGTTCGGAAATTCGGAACGGATTCGGAACTGTATACTGGTTCCGAATTGAATTCGGATAGGAATTGAATTTGGTGTTTGGAATTCCGAATTCCAAATTTTGATTTTTTTTAAACCCCTATTTTCGAAACGATGTCGTTTCATATGTTTTGTGTTTTGTTTGACTTCGTTTCATTTCATATGTTCGAGTTCGATAGTCGA
>JAOWBN010193588.1:0-15447 GCA_028565015.1 Pinguicula moranensis
ATGCATGGTATCAGAATATTTGGCCTATCCGCAAAAGGCTCTGCAAAATGTTTTCTGAAATGATGTAAAATACCCTGCTTCACACCCACGACATCCTCTTTCCAAACACCATCAAAAACCAAACCATGAATTTCATTTTTAAAGCGACAATTACGGACCCAAGCATGAAAATAACCAGTATTACCGTCACCTTCCCGAATCCAAGAAGATCTTGATTTCTATAATAGAATGGTTGCCTTATGATTATGTGATACCTGTAAATCAACCAAAGCCATTTTTTTGTCATTAATTTCAACATCAGATAAAGCACGTGTCTCCCCAATGTGATCATAATGGTTTAGTTTGTTGGAGATTCCTTCAATCTTGCGGTCAGTCATGCCAAAAACATTACGGTTCCAAACTTTAAGCGCTTGTCTCAAAGCCTTTAACCGACAATGTAAAATATAAGACTTATTTCCTTCAAAAATCCGATTCTTCCAAGTATCATCAACAAATAAACAAAACCCTGGATGAGAATCCTAGACATCCATAGTTTTGAACATCTTTGGCCCCCAATTTACGGTACATGTCGACAGTAATATAGGACGATGATCCGAAATACATCTATAAAAAGAAATCTCCTTCAGACCTAGACATAATGAGACCCAGCTATCTGAAAGAAAAAACCTGTCAAGCTGACTCACACTCGTCCCTCTCCCATTAAGCCAAGAATACGAAAATCTCTGCAGAGGTAGATCAATCAAAGCATTTATTTTTGAAAGGCCAAATTTTATATATATATGATATAATGTATTTACAAAACAAGAGGGAAAAAAGTGCAATGTAACTACACAGGTGGAGACTATATATCTTTTGATCAGCGAGCCTTTAAGAGTGCCATCGGTGTCTGATTCTTGCTCCCGAACGGTATAACCTGCCCTCCCGTCATGCCCTTCTTTGTAGCCTAGGTGAACGGGTAAATGGCTCACCTAACGTCATGAATGCACTAGCATCTCGGTATTCAGATCATCGCCATTGCCCATTCTTCCCTGAATCTGGATATCATGACTATCAACTTATCAATGTCCTTTGTTGATGAGCATTGGTACATAGCTCCTTCCAGTTTAGTGAGCTATACCTGTAGTGTAAGGGTAGGAATAAAGAGATTCACTTACAAGAATCATCCAACCTCCAACACCGTCTAGGCTCATGCATATCTCTATGGTGCATTTAGCAATGTCTTAATTTTCCATTGCCTTGAAAGCTTCTTTGAAATCTTCTCGAAACAATATACCTTCTGGTTGAATTTGTTGTAATCTCATGGCCCACCTTCTTGTCTCTGATCCGTCAGACTAGCTGCTTGACTGTATGTGATCTGTCAGACTAGGCTTTTCCAAACATCGATTGAAGGACTTGTGTCCCTAGCCTTTGGAGTCTTCTCACTGGCCTACTTAGACAATTGCACCCTATGCCTATTACTGAGCAGATAATGAAGTAAATACAGGTATGAGGGCAATGCTACTTCCTGTTTGCCTAATCAAATCATGTCTGCATGTAGGTATTAACTCTAACCAGGTGTGGAGTTCTCTGCCAAGCTGACTGCATTCCAGTGTGCTAGTAACCATAATTTAAACTACACTAGGGGAGAAAGGGCGGTCCATATTGGGTTGGTTGTCTTCCAAGTGATAGCTGCTGAGGGGAATATAACCCCTGTTGGTACCTAACCTGTACCGGGATGAAGCAGAGAGCAGTGAAATGAACAAAAACACATATCAATTGTAAGGAGAGAAAAACTTCCTGTTGGACCATTACAATAGGAAGACCTTGTACATGAAACCTGGTTTCCATTCCTATTTTCTTCTTATGCACCTACCTTAATGTTGCACCAAGATAGGATTTTCCTTGCCAGCTTCTCTAGAATATTTTGTTCTTGTATGACCTGCCTTCACAATTCTTTCTGGAGGAAACGATGGTCCACAATCTAGTGTGTCTACAAAGATTTTGTTCAGCTGAAGACCTTCATTCTGCCTAACTACAGCACCGAGTGAAGGAGTTAACGTGTCTACTTCTATTGGAATCTTCTGTTATTGGTTGATTTGCCTTCATCATTTTATTCATGTGGAACTGTTGTTCCTCAATCTAACAGGCCTTAAGTTGTTGCACAGCTGTGAAGCTCATCAATTGTAGTGAAGTAATGGCTAAATAGATACTCCATATCCATTATACTCAATCTTCACCTTTGGTCTATAATAAGTGTGATTTTGCACCATCCAGGATCCACACAAGCTATTATGTGAATCATAAGTAAGGGCTAAGAAAAATCCTTGTGCCCCTGTCAGTATCACCTAACCTGCACCTTTTTGAAGATAGAAGACAGTTATATCAGATAGACAAGTGACTCATGGTGAGGGATAGTAAGTTACTCTCGGCAGCTTCTTTCCAGGACCTCCATGCAGTGAGGCATCTTAGTAGACCTGTTCTCTGAGTCGTGTGTGATTGCTAAGTAGTTCATCAATAAAAGTCAGGGAGTATTAATTTAGAATAATAGGCACATGCATGGATTAACTATCCAATCAAATAAGGAAAAGGGAAACATATTTTTTTCTTATGGATCTTATTCTTATCCAGAGAGATCTTTGAATAAGCAGAATTATTGAATGAACGTGTACCTACTGATTATGAAACTGAGTTTGGTTCCTCGTCCACCGGATCTTCCAGATTATAGTAATCCACACTGCTTTCAACGCATCAATATTAACAGAACTCGGTTTCAGAGCCAGAAAGTTTTACAGGGAAGGCATGCCAAGAGCATAGTAGACAATGCCATTAATTTGAGGTTGATCATGAGGGAATAGCCATCTTTTTATGCCATGCCATACGCCTGATGTAATGAAGCATGAGATGAAAAGGTGCATCAGATCTTCCTGACCAGATAAACAAAGGGGACAACTTATGTCTTGTACTTGGGGGATTATGTGCCTCTGTTGATGGATTGGCTTGACAGGGACAGCATTTTGACAGATTCTCGAAGCAAGTATACTTTCTTTTATTGCGGAGAATTTGTTCCATAGGCTTACATGTTTCTGAACTTCCTCAGATGAATATACACGGAGCTCCAGATCAGCTTGAATCCTATAAGCTGCCTTCACCGTGTAACATCCATTTGTGTGTTCTTCATATCTATAATGATCCATACCTATGATTTTAGTGTTTTGAGTCTGCAGCAGATCATTTATTGCTGTTAATTCTTCGAATTCCTGCCCTCTCAGCCTTCTTCTCCAGAGCAGGTTCCTTGACCAGTTATTTGATTCCCAAATATCATCTTCACTAATCCTTAAATCCTGATTAACAGACAATCTGAAGAGTCTTGGAAAAGTTATGTCAAATCTAGCCTGTTGAAGCCATGGATCCTTCTAGAATAAGGTGTTTTCACCGTTCCCTAGTTTCATCCTGAAACCATGGCTCATGAAGTGCCTCCTGCAACTCCTTCCACCAACATGATGCATATCTATCTCCTCTTTGTCTTCCCCTTCTAACTGGCAATGGCTGCTGAGGGGTTTGTAATTGTCGAAATCCTCCAATAGTTAACACCCCCTGCTTGCCATATTTGGCCACCAGAATCTACTTGGCTAGTGTGGATTTGTGAGAGAGGATTTGATGATCCCATTTCCCTAACATAGCCCAGTTAAAGAAATAAATATTGCAAACACCTAGCCCATCTTTATCTTTTGGTTGCACAATCTTATTCCATGCTATCCATTTCATGTTCCTGGATGTTTGTGAGCTGTTCCATAAGAAATTCCGCAGAGTTTTGGTTAACTGCTTCAACACTGAAGGGGAGGCCTTGTATGGAGCTAGGTAATGTGCAGGGATTGCAGTTAGCACCGCATTGAGAAGTACCAGTCTCCCTCCAGAGGAGAGTTGATTTGGTTCCAAGATCCGAGAGTTTTCACAATTTTACTCATAAATGGTGACCAGCTAGTCACTATGTGGTGTTTCCCACCTACAGATAATCCTAAGTATCTGATTGGGAGTTGCTGGATTTGGCAAGCTAGATAAGCAACCATCTAAGATAACCTTTCAGCATGGACATTCATTCCAGTCAGAAAGCTTTTCTTGTAATTGATATTGAGACCAGAAAGTAGCTCAAAATTTTGCAAGATGGATTTATATGTCTTGATGGTAGTCCAGTTGGCTTGTCCGAACAATAGTGTATCATCTGCGAATTGGAGGTGAGACAAAGAAAAAGTCCCTCTACCAATAGAGGTTGCATGTATCATTTTCAAATTCACAGCCTGATTTATCAATATTGACAGCCCTTCTGCTGCTAGGAGAAATAAGATAGGGGACAAAGGTTCCCCTTGCCTAAGACCGTGGCTAGGATAAAATTTAGAAGAGGGGCTGCCATTTACCAAAACTGAAGCTGATGCTAACTGGAGCAGGGCCTGTATCCACCAAAGCCAGCGACTTGGAAATTTCATCTTTGCCATAACATCATATAAATAGTTCCAGTTTCTGTATCAAAGGCTTTTTCGAAGTCAACTTGTAGGATAATGGCTGGGGTTTTCATTTTCCTCAATTCATCCACTGTCTCACTAGCCACAAGCACACTGTCATGAAGCTTCCTGCCACGGATAAAAGGTGACTGTGTTGCAGAGATGATCTCCTCTATTTCAGCTGCCAATCGCAGTGCCAGGACCTTTGATATGATTTTAGGCATAGATCCTATTAGAGTAATAGGCCTCAAGTCATCTACCTGCATAGAAGTTTCAGATTTGGCAACAAGTGCAATATGTGCAGCATTACTCCCCCTAGGCAGCTTGCTGTTCCTATAGAACTTGGTCATCATCAGCAGGATGTCATTCTTTATGGTGGGGAGGAAATGCTTAATGAATATAAAGTTTATGCCATCCGGACCAGGACTTTTTCCACTGTTACAACACCTGATAGCTTCAAGAATTTCAAGCTCGGTGAAGGGGGAGGCTAGTCTCTGTTTAGCAGTTGCTGACAAATGTTCGAATGTCATATTGCTGATCCGAGGTCTTGAGTGAATTGGTTCTGTGAATGTGGTATTAAAATGGTCTCTGAAACATTTTTTAATACCATCCGGGTCCTCAACCCACAAATCACCAGACCAAATACCATTGATACCATCCTTTCTCCTCCTACTATTTATGCATCTATGAAAGTAAGCTGAGTTTGCATCCCCTTGTGCGATCCATCTTATATGTACTTGCTAAAAAGTCTTGCTATCTAACTGGATGGCCAGCTGATCAATATCCCCTCTCAATGTAGTGGTTGCCTGTTCTGTTTCACTACAGACTGGGGTGTCATTCTCAGCCTGCATTTCAAGCTGTGCTAGTTCCAGAAGTAATCTTCTCCTTTCAGTGAATAAATCTCTTGGCCTTGATGAGTTCCATTCTTTGATTCCATTCCGGATTAGCCTTATTTTGTCTTTTATGCGTTGTCTTGCATAGCTGGGTATGCTAGGTGCATTCCATATATCACAGACAAGTTGATTATACTCAGCAACTTCAAGCCAACTATCTAGCACCTTGAGGGGCTTTGGAGAACACAACTGGGCTGGGCAGTGATCAGAGTCATCTCTGTACTGCCAAGTTTGAATCCACTCCATGTCATTTCCCAACCAGTGGCTATTTAATAAGAATCTATCCAGCCTACTAATGGATCTTAGAGACTTTAGGTACCATGTGTAGTGTCTTCTTCCCATATGTAGATCCTTTAAATCGATTTTGTTGACAAATTGGAATATTGTAATTTCAGGATTGTAGTCTTGGTGAGTGGATCTTTTTATTTCCCATTCATCTAAGATGGCATTGAAGTCTCCCATAACACACCACTTACTGTCTCTCCGTGTTAGATAGGACTCATAAATTTCCTCCCACTAGTTATTTTTCCTTGAAGTTCGGATGGGCCATATACATTTACCATTATACTGGTATGCGTCTACTGTGCCAGTTTCCCACTACCCCAATGAATCCAGCCCCTGATATGATTTGTTGCCTGCAGAACTTGTTTTTATTCCAGACGCAAAGGAGACCCCCTGATTGACCAGTTGAGCTACTATACACCCAATCAAAATCTGAATTGTACCATAAGTACTCACAGAGGTTGCTATCCACCATTACCAACTTTGTTTCTTCGAGGCTCATGAAGTCAACACCTTTCTTACTGATTAGCTCTTTAACACGCCTCTTCCTACCCTGGGTTTGCAACCCCCTCGCGTTGTAGGTGACTAATTTCATGGCAAGGATGAAGTCTGCTCACGCACTGGTGTGCCAGAGATTGCACACCCTTGTGGGGTGATTGCTTGGAATTCAAAGTCATAAACATTTGGCAACAGAGTTCAGGATTGGATTCATAAGATATACCAAGATCAGTCCCTACATTCATAGCCAGAACAGCTTCAACTCAGAGTTGATCTTCAGATACAACAGTTTCCTTATAGGAATAATCCTCTTCAGAGTTTGTAGATTTATGTGTAATTAAGATTTCCAATCCACTGCTCAATGTTTGCAATGCCCTTATCCCTTTCCCAGTCAATCTCCTTGCGTGTATGACTCCTAGTTTTGGAGCATCTACCTCTGACTTTAAGCTTAGGATTGGGGGTTTCATGTATTTGTGTCCCTAAAAGAGGAAAGGCATCTAACTGACCCAGGTTAGGATCAAGTTCTTTGGTCTCGGTCACTTGGGATGCAAATTTTGTCAGTAGTAGGATCTACCAGAAGGCAGATAGCCATATCAGCCTCATCTATAACTATCGTAGGAGAGACAGACTAATTACATTTACCCACCACAGGTTCAAGGGTATCAAATACTATGATATTATTGTCATTCTTAATTTATGTAGAGTTCGGGACACATTCTCCAATAGCAATGCAATATCAGGTTGAGAAGTAGTTGGCATATCTTCCAAGACAGTACCCTCCGTAGGAGCATCATCCATATTAAGATGGGATAATGATTTTGACCACCAATTGATTTTACCCGGTATCCATCCATCCTTCTGTTTGCTATTCTCTGCCTGAGGAATTGGTACTTGTTTCTTTTTAGAATGATCTTCGGTAATCATTTCAGAGTGTTCAAAACTGCCTAACGAAATATCTTCCCCAGATAACCTTTCGTTCCAATCTGAATTAGAGCTGTCCGATAGAGTTCCATCTAGGTCATACCATACAAGACAACTGTATTTTGTATTGATTTCCTCAGTATATAGTGGAAAATGCTTTCCATTGAGAGTAAGATCAATAAAGTGTGGAATTGTCTTACTGAGGGGGACTTCCACAAGTAGTTGCACTGGTTCCAAATACCTACTTTTGACAGAGGTGTCATCAATACGTATTAGTTTACCCACCACTTTTGCTATCATAGCAAAGGCATCATTGTCCCAGGCATTCAAAGGATTACCATATACCTTGATCCAAGATTGACGCATTGGGTAAATAGGGATATCAGCGCTATTTTGAGGAAAGGTTCACAAATCCAGTTCTTTAGACAGTCTGCATCATTTTGCAGAAGGGTCTTCAGATCACAGGCCTCGTCTTCCCATAGAATAATTCTTGAGGTTCAAGCGGGCTGACAATTATGTTCAGGTAGCCGCTCGTCTGAGAGCAATATGAAATTCCCTAAAGCCCTCTGGAACCTTCAGGATGCTAACATAAATTGGGCATGACCATGGGTCAGCTTTGCGGTTCAAAATGACAGCTGAATATGGCTGATCTTGTTGGGAGATTAACTTGTTCAGGCTCGTAGATGCCTCCCCATCATTCTTATTTTCCAGAATCCAACGTGCAAGTAGTTTCCGCAGTGTAGAATTAGAGGTTTGCAGGGTGGCTTTGGCAGCCTGTTTAGACCTCCCGAGTGGAAAATGAGCCAAATTAATACTGAGTTTTAATGAACCTAGCCAAAGTTCCTTAATCTGTCCCTTAAGAGCGTCCAAATCTCGGACAATTTCAAAATCAGCAAAAGCAAACAGAAGGCCATTTTTTCCCAGTTTATGAGCTATACGTATACTTTTCAAAGTGCCAGTTCTACCCTATTTTACCAGCAGACGTTCCACTCTGGTAGATGAGCAATCATTAGGGAAGTTAGTAACGAAGAAGGTAGCTGACATTCGAGCACTAGCTTGAGCTGGTCTCAGTCTTGGGTGTACCGGTCGTAGGTTTTACACCCAAAGACTCTGCATAAGATCTCTGGGTATAATTCTGGGTTGTTATAGCTTTACCGGCTCAGAAAACTGCTCTGTGCATCTTCTTCAGTTGGTGCGATGGGATCTACCAGGGGAGAATCAAGGTCATGGTGGATGGAATCAAGGGGGAAGAGACGGTCGGGTTGAGAGGCTGAGGAAAGCTTGTGGGTGGGAGATCACCCCGGGCGCCGGTGGCAGGCCCATGGAGTAGGTGTTCAAAGAGGGGGTTGTTGACTACTTTCCGGCAAATGTTGTCATTAGGTTTGCCGGAGAAGATGAGAAATGGTAGTAGGAATTAGTTTTCATATTGGGCGCCAAATCGCCAAATCGCAGCTACATAGTGGTCTTGTGCCATATTTGCATTCCTGCAAAATGTTAGAATAATCCTGTCTCAATCAAAGCATTATCAAGAATAAAATTATTAAATTCAACCATGTCCATCGAATGAAGATCAAAATAATTAAGTCTTTCCGTGGTCGATCTGACGGAGTTAAAATCACCAACTACACAAATAGCACATATATTCGCTTCCTGAATCATACTTGATATATGTAAACGCAATGCACGTTTATCAGCAGGAACAAATGGAAAATATACATTAATAATCAATAACTTAGCCTGTGTCGCTTTCCCAACTCCGTCCACTGCAAGTATATTAGGAAAAGAAAGAACTGCCGAAGCCACAAATATATCTCCATTCCATATTGATAAATGACCACCTGCCTGTCCAAAAAGAGGACTCTCTGCCCACTGTGGCCACTCCATAACTTACTCAAAATCAATCGATTATCACAATTTGTCGTTGTTTCTTGAAGACATAAAAAAATCAATAGAATTAGAATATACAAGATTGTGTATTGCACCTACTCGCCCCGGGGCTCTGAGTCCTCAGACATTTATGGACATCATCTTCATTGATCAACAATAAAAGGCACGATCACAATTTCCTCAGATACATCCATAACCACATCTTTACTCTCCATGTCAACCAATCTAGCGACCATAGTGTCATCATATAATTCACTACTCAATCAAATAACTTTTCCCAACTCCCAAGTCCTCGTAGCCTCCTCCAAAAGTATAGCTGATCTCCGTGTAGAACCAATAATTCTTCCTTGGTCAAAATCTGCAATGTCCTCCATATGTGATGGAGGTCCAAATAAACGTTCAGTAGATAGGACAACATTCAATTGATCTTGCACAACTCTATCCTCAATTTTCTTTGTTGGAGCGTCATATGGTTTTCTTGCACGTTGATTTAACTTGTAGTATTTCATTGATTTCTTCTTGCGAGACACCTCGGCACCCACCTCATCAATGATCCTTGCTGCATAACCTTTTGGCATATCCGCTGCTGAAATTAATTGAAGACCAACCTCTTGCTCAGAATTTATTCCTTCGATCGGTTTTGGTACAAAATCAACTGCATGTTCAATCAAAATTCCTTCTGTATCAATTTGATTCTTTTGAAACTCAGGAGATGTCCCACTATTATCACACATCAGACTAGGAACATCAGATGAATTTTATGCCAACATCTTACCACCATCCAGCACTTTTGTATTAGACACCAGCTCTTTTTCAACCATTGAATCATGAATTACCAAATTCGCGAACGGTTTTTGCACCTTTTCAAACACCACAACCTCACTTGCCACAAGACCTGCTACATCCTCACTCCGAGCCACTTTCTCTCCTGTCTGCCCAGAACCATCAACCAACTCACTATGTACACCCTCCATACCTCCTCCAACCGATGACCTGACACCCTCCCACCGGCGACCCCCACCTCTTTCCTCCACTACACCAACCAAAAACCACTCATCTTTCAACTCTACCTTGACACTTTCATTTATAACACTTGGATTTGATACACGTAGAAGCATACGAGCACGATGCATCATAATATGATGTGTCATGTAATGATCCAAACGCACGAATTCTCCGAATGACTTTGCCAAGTTCTTGAAAAAATAAGGATACCAACAATACAATGGCGTACCCTTAACCTACAACCACACATCCCTAGTCCCATTAGATCCTCCACGATGCCACGGTCTAACACACGATAAACCAATAGCTGAGGCCAAAGTATGTTCTTCTTGAAGTCGAATTTGGAGTAAGTCTGTAGGATATGATATAAGGACTTCTCTACCTTCCACCACAATCACTTTACCTTGAAGAAGATCATGATTCTTTATATTCTGATCAATCACCACAGGAGCAAGCAATGGCCTCCCAATGACACAAAAATCAAGCCATTTGGATTAAAAAATATCCTCCTCAAAAGACACCACACGTTGTTTTGCCCCTTGAGAAATTGGCACTGTCCGAGAACTAGGCAATGTTGGAGGAAGACCATGTTTATGTTGTTCACCCAAAGTAGGAGCTAAACTCCTTTTCTCCTGGTCATTCACTCTTTTTACCACCAATTTATAGTCGTCGATCCAACATCCATCAAGCCTTTATTCGAACTCAAGTATATCAACCACAGGAGCAAATCTAATAAATCCATACCTCCTGTGATGCAACATTTGATTACGTGGGATGAAGGCATCTTTCAAAACTCCAAAGGTAAAGAAAACACGGTGGAGCTCCCAGTCATTACATGAAGGTGGCAAGTTAGCAACATGGAATGAAATTGTCTCTGCACATAATTTCTGTATATGTGCCACCAAACCAGTTTTTCCGGGCAAGATCACAGTGTCTGCTCCAACAGGTGACTTTCCGTCCCTCCTTCACCGACGTTGGACAACTCATCCCTCACCATCATCCACGGATACATTCCCTCCAAGCTGCACATCGTCCTTCAATCATTGATTCATGCCAACTTCTGAAGAAACTGGATCTGAAGCAATTTGGACAAGATCCGAAATTTTAGGATCTGTGTCTTTCGTGTCCTTCACCTCGTGCACGACTTATCCCAATGCAGCAACAGCATGTGTCTTTGAGTAGCCACCAGCATGCAATTTTCGTGCAGCATCTTCATCATCAATGTGGGAACATGAGTAAAACAATGATCTCTCCGTGTTGTCCTTAAGAACTCCATCACCCATCTCCTCATCAAAGTTTGCTCCATGAGACACCAAAGGCACCATCTTGCCATGACCATGAACACCGGATTTAGGAGGTTTCCCGTCTGGTTGCAGGGGCAGTTTTGTTGTTACAACTCTAAAGTTGAAGAACAATGCGAAAATTAAAGATAAACTATCAAACAAATTTCTGCCTCGAAGCTACAATGAGCTAAGCAACTTGAACATTGAATGATAGAGGTAAAAATGTCATAACCTGGCTCAGATACCAACTAATATGAATCTTTGCCAAACTTGTGGCAAATCTCCACACCCAATTCTGTGATTTGAAGGACTAGATCAAAAGGGACAAATTTGTTATACTTACCCCTGAAGACAACTTGTGTCAACCAACGAGAAATCACAAAAAAGTATAACCAAAAATGCTACAAAATAATCCCTTAAAGATAAGTTGTATCAACCCAGAATTAAGGATAATTTCTTTAAAGACTCGATGCTATTTTACTCGAAAGAAAAGATAAGTCGAAAGCATGGTTTAAAATCAAAATAGAATACAATCTCACAACTAATGCATAAGACTCTTGCCAAATTACAATAAAGGGTTCAACTCCTTTATAGGAGCGGAATGAATTTAGGTAGTCTAAGAAGCATTCAACATGTGTCCTACATGGTAGGGAAGAACCTAATTTAGATAAGTGCAAGAATAGAAATAAGTTAATCTATTTAGCCTTGGATAAGGAAATAGATCTTTGGATAATCGTTTTGAAGGAAACTTCCTTATCGATTAGGTCTCTCCATTAATCTTGGACTCCTTCCTTTATGAGACCTTTAAGGCTTATGAAATTACTCATGGGCTTGGAACTCTTCATGGGCCATGACTTGGATCATGGCAATGGGATAGACTTCTTTAATTGGGCAATGAGGCCCACTTATAGTAAATGGGCTGTGGAGTTCGTCCTTCCTATCTTGAGCCCATACTTCTTGTATCATCATGTTTAAAACCTCCTTAAACTTCTTGGTTCTTAGACGTGTGATTGGGCGCTATCTTTGGGCTCTTTAATGGCCTTCACTTGGACGTCCCATTAACTTGGTGGGTTGGGTGCAACTAGGGTTGCATCATCCTTTTTCGAACTCTTCCAAACCACCGCACCTCCATATAGGATTAATACGTATCCATACTATGATTTTAAATCATCTGCATATATCCGAAAACTTGCATCTATATATCCTTCTAAAATATTTTAAAATACTCTTTACGGTAAAACAATGTTCCTCACCAATATTGGATTGACACTACTAGTAACACTTAGAGCATAGGAGACATTGGGTTTTGTACATAGCATAACATTCCTATAACCGAAACATATGTAATCGTTTGCATGCAGGTCTTACCCTGATCATTCTTTAGAGTCATCTTATTTGAAAGATGTATACCATGCCCCATTGTAAGAAACTCTTTTTTCGACTGATCCATGCTAATCTGTTTTAGCAGTATGTCTATGTACGTTGATAATGATAGACCAAGCAACCTTCTGCATATATATCTAAGGATCTTAATTCCAAGAATATAGGTTGTCTTTCCTGAGTCTTTCATGGCTAACTGTTTGGATAACTAAAGCTTTACAAATTGAAACATTGGTATAACATTTTATATGAGCAATATGTCATCTACATAAAGCACTAGGGAAACTCTTGCATCTCCATCAACCTTTTTAAAAATGTTGGTTGAACTATTGTGTAAACTATATTTGCAAGTGCACAAGTCATTACAAGTAATAAAGTGATGAAAACGAGTGTCAAACCATGAGAATTGTAGATGATAAACACAAAAATTAGCAAGTTTAAAGCAATTCAGACAAATGATAAAATTTTGGTTAATAAATTATGCAATAAACACAAACATACTTAAACATAACTAATCAAGAGGCTGTTTTTGGTATTTTAGGTTTTAAGAAACAAAGTATAAATGATAACTTCACTTGGATAAGGATTTAGGGGGAATGAATTCACCACTTAGTTTATCTAGGAATGATAAATTTCCAGCTTTACTTTTAGATTGGTTGCTTAGTTTTTCAGTGAATTCCCTCTTTAGTTACTAGTTTCTCTAGAGTAATAGCTTTTCTTTTATGGTATGCAAGCATTCATCTCTTGAATCTCATGCCTAAACATACCAAGAATTGCTAACTCACAAAATATTCCCTTAGTAGGTTTGCATTCATCACTCAAATCTCATGCGACTTACCAAGAAGCTTTATCCTCATAAAATCCGTACACTGTGACAACTTCTCCATTAACATTCATCTCTTGAATCTCATCTCTTGAATCTCATGTTTATGGTACTTGAGGTTAGTTTTTCCACTTATAGCTTAGTTCTCATCTCTTGAATCTCGAACTAAGCTTAAAGTATTAGCAAATGTTGGTCAAACACATGCTAGTTAGTAATAAAACACAATAAAACTAAACAACATCAACATCTTCCACAAAATGCCAAATATTCTAAACAACTTCCTAAAATACACAAAGGGCTGCATCATGTCCTTCAGCAGATTTTTTACTGTATGTATAACTTGACCAAATGCTGGAGTGCACTTCTCAAATCTCATTTTGCTTCGTAGCTTCCATATCTCCCAACATATTAGCAGGGGGATGAGCCCTAATGTATTTGATACAGCCCACTTGTTGAGGGTCAAGCCATACTTTCAGTCTGGAACTTAGGTCCGTGCAGCTTGGGTGTACATTAAGAATATTTTCAAAATGTTGCCAGACCAATAAGGCTAGCTCTCCTTTTGAGTGTAGATGATCAGAAGTTTCAATATGCCCGGATGATATGCAGCATGAACAACGTGATACCATTGATACTCCTCTCAGTCTTACTACTGCATCAACCGGTACAATATGGTGAAAGATTTTCCACATATGAGTGCTGATTTTCAAGGGGAAATGCTTATCCCACATCCAGGAAAAATCTATTACTGGGAAGGATCTTTGCCTTATTATTTCCCATGCTGTTTTGACAGTAAACAGACCATTCTGTGTTGGGATCCAGATTCTTTCATCCTTTCTCTCCTCTATTGGTATTTCCTTGATTTGTTGCACTGTGTGTTCATCAAAGATGTCCTGCAGTTTCTGTGTGTCCCACTGATAATTCCTTAGAACATCTTGAACTTTTAGTTTCGGTTGTGTGGGGATGATTCTGCTTCCCATGACTGGGTCCAGTGACCATTTATCCCACCATAGGTTGCATTCCCCTGTGCCAAGGAACCATTGTGTGTTTGTTAGCATTATATCTCGGACCTCTGTAATTCTCTTCCAGCAGTATGAGTGACTTATTCTGACTGGCTCTATAGTGGGATCCTTGCCACGGCAGTATTTTTTGTCCATGAACTGAGCCCATAGACTCTCCTTCTGTCTGAAGTACCACCATAATTTCATACTAAAGGCTGTGTTCATATCTTGAATTCGTCTACAGCCGAGTCCACCCTCTTCTGTAGGGAGGCATAAGTGCTTCCAAGCTTTCCAGTGCATTTTTTTCTTGTTGTCTTTCCAACCCCAATAGAAATCAGATAGTATGGCTTCAATTTTAGATATGCTCCAAGCTGGAGGTTTGATGACCATCATTTGATATACAGGTATTCTTGCCAGCATATGCTTGATAAGTGTGAGTCGCCCTCCACTTGATAAATTTGATGCCTTCCAACCATTAAGTTTTGACTTGATCTTGAGTATCAGATCTGCAAAGAGGTTAGTTGTCTTTTTTCCATAATAAAGTGGGACTCCAAGATATTGTAGTGGCAGAGACCTATGGTGGTAGCCTGTCCATTGCTGAATTAGAACCTTCCTTGCAGCTGGAGCTTTGCATGATATGATGAAGTTACTTTTATTGATGTTCACTTTTTGCCCAGAACAGGATTCATATGACTTGATAAGTTTTTGAACTGCATCCAGTGCTCTCTTAGAGCCTTTTGTGAAGATGATCAGATCGTCTGCATAGGCTAGATGTGATATTAGTGGGCATCCAATGGGGAGTCTATAAGTAGCTGATGGAGACTGTGTCATTAAGTGATTCAGACCTCTGCTCAATATTTCTGCCCCTATAATAAATAAAGCCGGAGATAGGGGGTCACCTTGTCTATGGCCTATTGTGGTTTTAAAGTATCCGTGAGTCTCTCCATTCATTAGTATGGACATCCCACAGTTTGAGATAGTTCTCCATATCATATCTATGAA
>JAOWBN010193599.1:0-15446 GCA_028565015.1 Pinguicula moranensis
GTTCTGTCTCCTTCTCCTTATATCGAATGGCAGTCCGAAAATAATAGTAGCGGGAGGGGTAATTTTGGAAAATTTTGCGCGGATGAATGTCGGATGAAACCTAACCCACGATTTTTGGGAGGTTCAAAGTCGGACAGAATGTCTTTTTTATCCAAAAGTTAGCCCCAAAACCGCACGTGCGACAGATTACGTTACTGATACCAAACGTTTGATAACCTGGGGTAACTTGCATTATCCCAGCGCTAACAAGATACCAAACGGACCCTACATCTATACCACCTTTCATTTTATTGTTTTCATCGATTTTAATTTATTATTTATATATATCTTTACTAAATACTTGATATTTTATTTAAATATATAAATTTTTGAAAATTCCAAAAATTAGGAATTCTTGGAAGATATATTAGAAATGATTTCAAAAATTTTTAAAATTGATAAAACACATTTTCAATCGTAATATCTATTTTCATATTTATAAATCAATTTAACGAATTAAAGGCAAGCATTAGATCTAAATCGGATTTTTAAATCAATCTAGTGAACAATCGCTAAGTATAGAGATTTTGATATTTAAAAAAAAGAATGGGTAGTGGTCGGCCCCACTACTATAAAACAAAAACAAGATTTGGAATGTGGTGATGGCATCTTCAGTGCGACTCTTGTCCGAGGAAACTCAGGCTGCGTTTGTTACCTGGAATATGGGTGGATTAAGTAGGACAAAGGTAGGTTATCCGACCGTACATAGTATTTAATGTCCATGCACAAAAATGCTCTAGACCCGATGGATTACTCTCCGGCCCGATACTACTGGGATTTAGTTTTTTTTTATGGGTAATAAAAATTAAATTAATGAAAGAAATGTTCCATACACACTATGGTGAGCAAGGCCCCCTTTACAGGCGACATTGATCCCAACTAAATAAAGAATCATGGCGGGAAAAATAAATTAACACACAACCGTGGATGTCGCAGCCAATCAGATATCGTCACTTCAACTGGTACCGACTCGAAAGTAGTGTGCCAATACCATAGTTGTACTTGGATACTCTCAAGCAACTTGTCCAAGACAAATGTCCCATTCCTGAAACGCATATCATTCCTAACATTCCATATGTTCCAGATGGACCCATGCCAAATCGACTTCCATACATTCTGACCCCTCACTTCCACGATACCAAGATGAGCTTGATAATGAGCCATCGGGTGCAGTGGCCGACGTACAAAAAGTCGAACCAAAGATACATACCCGCCCACATTGCATACGTGAAAGGGCACAAAAAAATATGTGTGAGACATCCTCCATTTGTTCCTTACAAAATGTGCATAATTGAGTATCCAATGTGAATGATATACCTTTAAGCATGAGGTTGTCAATCGTTGATATGCGTGACTGAAGAACACGTCAACAAAAAGCAATTACCCTAAATGGTGAACTTCCCCCATATATCAGATAGTTCCGGCCGTGGAGAAACTTGCAGATTTTCGCAACATATGGCTTGGTATCCCCCTTTCGCACTATAAGTCCCATTTGCATTGCCTGATCAACTCCATGTGTCTGCGCCTTCAGAAGGTTGATACCCCAACAATTTTTCGACCAACACAGGGAGAGTACTTACCTGAGACTGAGTAAGTGGCTGTCTCCATAACCAATTCCAATCCACATTTATTCTCCTCCATTTATCTGTCACTACCACTCTTTTGTCACACACCATTTTATGAAGGTTTGGGAAGCAACTGGCCAAAGTCTCATTTCCACACCAAACATCTTCCCAAAAATGAGTTTCTCGGCCATCACGCATTACCCGCTCTAAACAATTCATGAACCAATCAGCCGTGATGATAATTTTGCGCAAATCACGACACCAACGGGAAGATTTTTGATGTACCGGAAAAGTCTACCAGTCACAACCCAGAAGGCGAGGGCCAAAGTATTTTACTCGAATGACGTCTCGCCACAAACGTTTTTCATCCACCTTCATCCTCCACCCCCATTTAGCTAGCAATGCCAAATTAAAAGAATGAAAGTTCCGAAACCCGAGTCCACCCAATTCTTTTCCCATGCACATAGTGTCCCAACTTACCCATGATATCGAACCTCCTCTAATAGACTCGCAGTTAGACTTCCACAGGAATTTTCTGCAAATGCTAGTCATGTCCTAAATAATCGATTTAGGGGCCAAGTACAAAGAGAATATATAGACCGGCATACTACATAAAACACTCTTTATAAGTATGGCCTTACCTCCAAAGTGTAGAAATCGATTTTCCCAAGAGAGAGTTTTATTCTTCATGGCAAGTGTAAGTGACTGCCATGTTGTCCAGCATCCAGGGTTACATCCCAGTGGAACACCCAAGTAATCAAAGGGCAGGGACATAACCAAACAGTGAAGAAGACTTGCGAAATTCTTTTGTGACTCATCTGAAATATTAAGCCCCAAGAGGCTACTTTTTTGAAAATTTATAGATAATCCCGACACCAACTCAAAAATACGTAGAATCCCCTTCATAGCTGAGACATTTGCAAGATCTCCTTCCCAAAAAAATAATGTGCCGTCAACATACAAAGAATGAGTGTAAACATTTTCTCCACATAAAATTCCCCTCAAGCATCTCTTTTCAACTGCAGACTTCAATAATAAATTCAATCCTTCAGTAACAATAACGAATAAGAAAGGAGAGAGTTGGTCACCTTGTCGCAACTCACGTTCAAAATTGAAAAGTCCGGTTGATGCACCATTAATTAAAACCGAACCAGAAGCCAAAGTTAAACAAGCTTTAATCCAGTCGATCCACTGTTCACAAAATCCCAATTTCCTCATCATAGCGATAAGAAAATTCCAATTCACAGAATCGAAGGCTTTGGCAAAATCAACTTTCAGAAAGACAACTGCCTGCTTAGTGAGTTTAACGTGGTGAATAAGCTCACTAGCAACCAATATTTCATCCTGAATCTGTCTCCCCTTGATAAAAACTAATTTTTGGAGGGAGATTAATTTATCCATCACATGACGCATCCTGTTTGCAAGCAGCTTATAAGCACTACCCACTAGAGAAATAGGGCGATAGTGGCTCAACTCAAAGGGAGAAGACACTTTCGCCGCCAAGTAAATAGAAGAAGAATTCAATCCCCTAAACAACCGACCCGGATAATAAAATTCATGTAAGAAATCAATATATATTCATACTTTACCGTATCCCAGTGGGTCTGCAAGAAGTGGAAATTAATTCCGTCCGATCCTGGACTCTTCCTACCAGAGCACGACCATAAAGTATCAAAGATTTCCTCCTCCGAGAATTCACCAGTTAGAAGTCGGTTGTCTTCATCAGTTAATCTCCTCTCACAATCAAGAATGATTTGAGGTCCGCTAGTTTCTGGTTCGGTAAATTGCTTTGAGAAGAATTGCAACACACCATTTTTCACCTCCTGTTTATTATCCGTTCACATGCCATTGAAAGACAACCCACTTATATTGTTTTGTTGCCTCCTTTTTCTAACACACGCATGAAAGTATCTTGAGTTTCCATCACCCTCTCGAACCCATTGCGACCTCGACTTTTGATGCAACATTGATGTTCTGCGGTTCATAGCTATTTTTTTTTCTCACCAATATTTCTTTTCTTGTGACAACCTCCTCTACCGTGAGGGCCCTAATTTCTCCTTCCGAGTCATACCAATTTATTTGTTCAGTCAACGATGTTATCTTGCATTCCACAATACCGAAGACCTCTTTGTTCCATATCTTTAATTGATGTCTCAAGTGCTTGATGGCGCAGTGTAAGATTATAGCTTTTGTACCTTGGAACGGAATTGCTCTCCATGCGCGAGTCACGAACGGAATGAAATCAGAATGAGAATTCCAACAATCCATAGTAGAGAAATTCTTCGGACCCCAACTTCCAGTTTCCTTATGCAATAATATAGGACGATGATCAGCAATAGTTCTATCCATCGCAGTCTCAATTAGATTAGGCCATAACGCATCCCATTTCACAGAGAATAGCATTCAATAAATGCGACTGGCACTGGTTCCACGCCCATTCAACCAGGTATACATGAAGCGCTGCAGAGGGGGATCAAGGAGCTCATTCTCCAAAATAAAGGCATTAAAATCCTACATATCAATGGTCGGAGGTCCGATAAAATTCATTATCCCCCATAATACATTCAGCAATATCACCCGCAGATTCAAGAGTACTCGTAATTTTTTTCCATAGAATTTTCTTTGGATCGGCTCCCCCACTAGGTGCATAAACATTGATGAACATAATTTTTTTTCATGGGATCTCTGCCATGTTCCTTCGACTATAAGCAAATTTGGAAGAGTCGTGATGGTCTCAGGTACAAACTCATTATCTGACCATACGGCTAGCAGTCCACCAGAAGTCCCCTAAGCTGGGCTAAATGCCCATGAGCATTCAGATACGTTCCACAGCCGGTTAATCAAGAATCGGTCCACTTTGACAAGTTTTGTTTCTTGCAGGCATAATAAATCAACAAAGTGCGTACGAACAAGTTTTTTAATGTCACATGTGCGACCCTGCACTCCCAAACCCCATACATTAATAGAGAGAATCCTCATAAAGGAACATTGGTAGCCCCATTACCATTTGCACAGGACGGATCAAGTGCAACATCTCTTTTTTCCATGGAGAGTAACTGAGTCTCCATAGTTGAGTCAGATTGGTCGCTAGTAACTCCTATGCTTTTGGCAAGGCCCAAAATAAAGGCGGCCTCTTTCTCCAATTTAGACTTGCTCGGCTTCCTCTCCATCAACATCCCACCTATTGATGCATTTGCCATAATACTAGACCCTGCAGCAGATATGATTTGTTCAATTGGTCCAGACTGACACAGAGTATTACCTTCATCAACTAACCATGATTAGACTTGTTTCCCAGTGCAATATTCGACTCCTCCACCATCAAATGCTGACCGCTATATGTATGAGATATGGACTCTCTTCGTTTCATCCCAGATTCCTTATTCTTCCTCGATGGCTTGGTAGCCTTATATATAAATGGATTGAGGCCGAATGGATCTGGACTAACAACCATCTCTTCCAATGTCTGATGCGCATAAGAGCTTGGCTGCTCAATGTGTGAAGTTTGCTCCAGCATCAACTCATTTCCCCCTCCAACCTCGTATGCCTTATCTTCTCCAACCTCCATGAGTCCTTCCCCAACTACATCAACCCCATTAACAGCCACCTCTTCCAACACTCGAGGAGTAAGATTAACATTAGTTCGCTGGAGTGCCGGGAATTCATCATGATGTTGTGGTTTTAGCAGCTCAAGGGTTACTAGCTGATTCTTGGCCATCCACGCGGGCCATTCCCAGCCTCGTCCACGGATACGTTCCTCTACCATCGATACGGAAAATCACTCATTTTTCAGATCAATTTTAACACATTCATCAATAGGGGCTCGTTGTTTAACTTGGACTAAAATCCGGGGACGATGCATTATATTCCGCTCCTCAGTATTGTGATCTAGACAGACAAACGTACCAAACTTTTCGGCCAACTGCTTGGAAAACACTGGGTACCAACAGTGAGGAGGAGTCCCGCAGACTTGCAGCCAGACCTCGCGCGAGCCATCCGGCTTGTCCTTCCTCCACGAACGCACCCCTATCAGCCCCAGTTTCCCTGCTAGTTCCACTTCCCTTTCTAGTCGGCATTTTAGAGCATCAGTCGAGTATTCAATCATAACCTCTCCGCCTTCCACTCTGATAACTTTCCCAACATCCAATCCCTGTTTCTTCAGCCTAAAAGTCAATTCATTAACATCCATACCTCTAATCGGGCTGCCCAGAACACAGTTTTCCAGCCAGACTGACTTCAAAGGATCAACCTCAAACTGCATTGTTTTATGTTACAAAGCATCAGGCAATGTACCATCCTGTACGAGCTTTGTAGGCAGCATCATGCTCACGATTTGATTAACACGGTGGGGATGTTTTCTATGCTCCCTCCTTACCACAACTTTATACGATCCAATCCATAAGCCACTAAGTTTGTTCTCCAGCGCTGCAACATCCGATACCGAAGCAAATCTCACAAAGCCATATCGACGAGGCAAATGTTCCTGATTTCTGGGAATGAAGACATCCCTCACTAGACCACAAGCCATAAATGCACGGCGGAGAGCATACGCTGAGAGGGATGGCAGAAAGTTAGTCACGTAAAATGAATCAGACTCCTCTCGAAGGTTTGATGTGAATTGCAGAGGGGAACGATTTCCTAAAGTATTTGACAAGGCCTTTTTCCCTCCTCTGCGCTGCTTACCCTGTGTTTCCCAGACTTCTTCGCACATCTTAGATTCTCCATCCATCACACCAACGCCCATCTCCACATCAGACTCATGGACCAAGCTCATTCCCCTATTTTCACTCCCTGCAGGGTTAGGGCTCTGTCCCGCAGCACCCCTGACAATCCCCTGTTCATCAACAGCTCCGTCCAGTGCATACCTCCTCCGACCACAACTGCAGCATCCCCAAGAGCAACCATCACCGTATCATCCATCATCGCAGCGTTTGTCTTCGTGCCGCCTTGCCGCCCGGCTACAATAGCCTAGCCTCCAACTCCTGCTACACCATTCGAAACCTTCGAATCCCCTTCAAACACTAGTTTGTCCACATAGCCCACTCCAGATGGCATGGCAACCTCCGTCACACTAACAAAGACCAACCCCATGCCTTCCCCAACCTGCACCGCCTCCACCGCCAAACCTCCACGACGCCTCTGATGCCCTGTTGAGCTACCATCACTAGCAATAGTTTCAAGAACCCCAGTCTGCACAGCAGCATCAACCCGTCGTCCGACTATCACCGTCTCTCCAGGCACACCATCAAGCTCTCCAACTGCGAGCACCGGCGAAAGAGAAACGCCACTGTACCACACATCGCCTTCCCTCCCCAGAGAGCGTTTTTTCTTTCTTTCCTTAGGCATTTTTCCTCGTAAATTCTTAGTCCGTTTTTTTTATTCACTCAACTTGGCAACCCATGAATTGCCCATCGAGGCATATTACTAAACTACCCCCACTATTCAGTTTATTTACCCAATTATCAGGTATAAAAAAGTGCAGCAAACCCGAGGCCGAACTCTCGAGTCTCGACCCATTATCTCCCGTCTTCTTTGCATTTTCTGCTCCGCGTCTGCTCGCCAGAAAGATTCAGGCCAACGTTCCAAGGCTGTTCTTCACCTCCCGTCTTCTGTGCACACCATCGCGGAGTGTATTGCATTTCAATTAACAATCTTGCCTCACTCTCTTGTTTTGGGTGCACAGATCCGGTGTTCTAGGGTTTTGCTCGGGTACCACATTCTCCAGGTATGGTCTGCAAGATTGGGAGTCTAGTTATTTATTTATGGTTTCAATTTGGTTTCTGGTTTTACTTGGTTTCTGGTTTTATTTATTTATGGTTCTGATTCCATTTGGCTTCAATCGTTATTTATTTAGAATTGCTTCGTATTTGTCTGAAAGATTTGCTTGTGATTTCTCTGCTAGATTTGCTTTTTTGGTGCTTGGGATGAATCTCCCGTACGGAATTGCATGATTTCTGCACCATATGCCTGGATTTTTTCTGCCCAGTAATTCACAACATTATTTCTGCACCATATGTAGCTGATGCTTGGGATTTATATGTAGCTGATGCTTGGGATTTATATGTAGCTGATGCTTGGGTGCTTGGGATTTGCTTGGAATTGTGGACATATGCATGCCGAGGGGTTACTCACTCCGTATAGACAAATGAGGTACCACTTGCAAGAATGGGGCAACATTAATAGAAGACCAGAGAATTACAAAGAGTTGTTCAACCTTCGTCACTTAGCTGCTAGGAATGTAATAGATAGGGCATTTGGCATCATGTTGATGAGAAAACAACAAGTGAAGCTAGTGGTAACCGAGGAAAGTGCAAGAAACCAATAGCCACCAGCAATTCAAGCATTATCACTAAGGCAGGAGATCCACTCTCCAATTTGGATTTGGTATTTGGAAAAGCATCACTGATGTTTGATAAACATAATAACATTGATCCCAAAGAGTCCAAATTACAGAAGACAACGGAGTTGATGACGCACTTGGAGGGATATAAAGAACTAAGCGTGGAAAGTAAGTTGATGTCTATGGATTACCTGGTCAGACATGATTGATGTCCATTATTATTATTGCTAGGTGAAGTTAACTTAGGCAGGTCTAGTTGTGTGGGATGCTATTTTAGTTGGGACTAATGCTGATGTAGTTTTGTTTTGTTTCCCTTTTTGCGACTAATGTTGTTAGCCTTTATCTTTTAGTTGACTTGGGATCAACTGGGCAGATTTGAACATCTATGTTGAAATGTGATTCAACATTGCAATTCAACCAAAGTTACATATTTGACAATGAAATTGTCAACTACAAAACAGATAATAAATTAACACACATCATCATGTTGAGAGCAATTCCAGATGCATTCACAATGAACTTCTGCTGCAACATAATGAGCACAGGTTGTAGACCATATTGAATGCTGCAACATATTGAACAGAAGACATCTTCAGACAACAAATTCTGCTGCAACATATTGAATGATACACACTAATCACAATGTAATTCCATATGCATTCACAATGAATTTTGTAGACATTTGGCTATTGAACATAGTTTGTAGACAAGATCCAAACGTAAACAAGGGAACGCAACCAGATCCCCCACAAGCATCATCTATATCGAACACAATTTGTAGACTTACACAAAACAGTCTAACATATATTCTTGCAGCAAAGATCCCCCAAACTCAGTTAATTTTCATTCCCCAAAACCAGACAACCAAACAAATTTACCTTCCTGCTGCAACAAGATCTACAATCAGGCAAAATACCCAACAACCAATATTAATTTAACAAATAGTTTGTAAAGAGGGCTTCAACAGTAGACAACCAAAGCAGACAAATAGCCCACATTAGTTCAAAATACATGAACCATCCCACATTCATTCAAACTATAGTTTGGAAAAACAAGTACCAAACACCATAAACCATCAGCATAAATTGTACCAAGTTACATGGACAAAATACACACTATCCGAAAACAGTTGAAAACAAACTAGTGAAGTAATCACTAGTGAGGCATGAGGCAGAACTAGTGGTTGGGAAGAGACGACGACAAACTATGGGATCATCTCCATCAATGATGATGGGCTCGTCTTCAACGTCATCAATATTTGCGTCAATGATGATGATGGGCGCAGTGGAGCGCCTCGCGGGATAACGCTTTCCTTCCATGTGTGCGCGTGCGTACATACGAAGCAAGAACCGGGTTGGTTGTTTCACAAGGCGACAGAGGCCGAACGGCGGTGGAGGAGGGCGGGCAATGGGAGCATTGTCCATGGTGAGCCGCAGATTGATGCTTGATGGAAGGAAATTTTGAGCTAGGACTGAGGTTAAGACATTAAATTGGGAGGCATTTTTGAAAATTTGTCGTGAGAGTATAATTTGGGTAAGCCAAAACCTTCGATTGTCCAAGACTACCCAACAACATCATTCTCTGAATAGTTATCTGCATTCCCAGTACCAAACAAGGGGTAACGATATTTGAATGAAAGTTGACCCATAGTTATCCGCGAACCTGGATAACTACTATCCGGCTACCGAACGCAGCCTCACAGGTCCACTTCGCCAGTGGAGTTCAACGAGTTCTCCACCATCTTCAACCACTAAGTGGACCACAGGCACCACCGTTGGGTGATCTTTCGAGATCACTGACTCAGACAGTGTATTGTTGTGGATACCCTCTTGCAAATACTTTCTAAGGGCAAGTTTGGTAGCAGGACAACTTTTATCCTGCTTCGGGGATTACTTCCCTCTTCATGCCGGAATCCGTAATACGCCTAGGGCTAGTTTGGTAGCAGGACAACTTTTATCCTACTTTAGTGATTACTTCCTTCTTCATGTCAAAATCCGTAATAAGCCTACTATTTCGTACACACCGTTTCATGGTATCCGGATTAAAAAAAAGTTATACACTCCCAATCAGCTGTTTGGTAAGCCAGTATACCAACTGATGACTGGTGACACATCATGATTTTGTTGGCAAATGTCCCTTTTACCCCTGCCTTACCTGTATAACAGCCTAAAAAATTGCAAATAACTCTTGGAAACCCTTAGATAACAAGACCCCTCAATTTTAATTCAATTTCCCGTATAACACTAATTTGATTTCCCCATGTATGCCATTTGGGTTTTCTTCTCAGGTTGAATGGCACCTAAACCGCGTAGCTGCTGCAAAAATGTCATGCCAACGATGTCGAGCTTCTGTTTATTTGTTGCCGGAAACCCAATCCGGAAGATTTGGGGCCCTGACTTCCCTCGTCGACGAAATGTTTTTATGCCAGGAGAAGTGCCCAAGAACCCAATCATGTTAGATGCTCCATCACCCCCAGCGTCCCAATCCCTTGCGGTTGTTCAAACCACCGGCAGTGCCGTCACGCAGGCATTGCTAGTGTCACCCCCAGAGGTCTCTTCAAGAAAAGGCCATACGAGCCATCCTGCTTGGATTTACCCAAGTCGTTGCCTTTATGGAACACACCAAGGTGAAGGTATCTTTTATTTTGTTTGATTTTTCTTCAGGCCAAATTGCTAAGCGTTGTCTTCCCACATGCAACAGGTCGACGAGATTGGCAAGGAATTCCCGAATGCACCCAATAGGAAATCCCGTCTGGAGAAGCTCTAGTCCCTGGCTCGACAAGGCGTTACTGACCATAAAGAGTATAAGGCAATGTGGGAGAAAGTCCCCGCCTCCCCAAAAAGGCCAACGTCGTCCCCTGAAACTGGTTGCTCATACCAGGCTCCTACTGGGAGGGTATGCGTATGGTGTGCATTTTTTCTTACGCATAAGCCTAATAAAGCCTAATGTTAAGGTTATTGTTTGCTATAGGATGCATGCAATTTAACTGCTGGATCACACAAGGATAGCGGGTCCGATGGAGCAAGGGTGTCTGATTGCTCTTTAGGTTCAAATGACTCAAATGGATCATCTGGAGAAATGGACTCAAACCTTTGAGTGGCAATGGAGGATCTGTTGCATGCCCTTTTTGTCTATTAGTGTAGCTAATCAGCATACATTTTTGTAGTTAAGCTACAGGCCATTTTTGTCCCATGTTTGTCTTGACGTTCTGATTCCCCCCTTGTATGCAAGTGTAGTTTGTTTTGTGAACATCCCCTTTGGCTGCTTATTAACTTAATTGTTGGTTGTTTATCATGGAGATTTGTGTAGTTTACATGTTCTAATGCTTTGATATGATGTTATTCAACTCTATGTTGATGCTTAACATAGGTCATTTGTATGTTAGTAGACTGTGGATCACATTGGGCATAAACTTCAGGAGTATAGAGCTGCATGTTCATAGAATTCAGATACTTAATAAGTATCTGAGTTGCATGTTCATTTACATGTATGTTGCAAAGTTGCTTTGGTCATAGATTTTAGCAGTTGGGTTTTAATAGGGGATTTTCCCCTTGTAAACATTGTGATCATTAATACTCAACCCCTCAATATTGATGTTGCTTTCATAGTAAACATTGCAAACCAACATAGGGGATTTTCTCATTTTAAACATTAATACTCAATCCCTCAACATTGATGCTGCTTTCATGGTGAACATTGCCAACCAACATACCTAGTAACATGCTTATTGTACAAAACCAAAACAAATGTTCCAAACCAAAATAGATGTTCTAAACAAAAACAGATGTTCCAAACAAAAAACGTTGTTCCAATAAACATGGGTGTTCCATAATTATCAAGTGAGGCACAGACTAAAAAATACCAAACTGTTCCCTCATTTGTCGCCCTTGGACTTTCCATAGCGCGAACTCAGCCGGGTCATTCAATAGCTACTTGACAATATGCCTCTTATGATCGTAGTCGAGGTCCGGAAAGTCCTCCAAGGCCTGTAAGATGAGTGTCGCCTTAGACTCATCGAATTCTGGACACTGCCCCGGATTTACGTCAAATATCTTAGCGTTCTTATCCAGTAGGACCCCTAGGAAAATCATTTTGTCATCCAAGAAAGTGCTTTGGACGGCCAGTTTAATAGCCTTCTGCTTCTTCGTAGATTCTACACTACGCTCCATACCAACCGGAGCCGATGAGGAAGCCTTCTCAAACTCATTTTCATCGCTAGACACGTAATAGTCTGATAGCCGTTCCATCTCAGATGCAATCATTGAGTATTCCTTACACATGTTGTCCTATAGTTCTCGAAGATCTCGCACCAGACATCAGACAGGGAAAAGTTCTTTCCCTTAAGCATGGCGAATCTTGGCTTCACCAGGTACGTAAAGAAATGAAGTATTACAATGCTTATGAAATGTGTCGAGTGTTTTTATTGTAAGAGATAACGTACCTTCAGCATCTCAGTCCATAGGTCATCATTGTCCACTACTGGAGTGTGGGTCTTGGGGTCAATGGTTGTACCGCTATGAGACATGAAGTCACTCAAAATGCTCCACTGGTTCCTCCACACATGGAGCTTGTTTTCTGTATTTCGTTCTTGGACTCTACTTCCCATGATGAGTTCTCTAATCCTCGTTGCACACCGCGGATGGAATCCTCTCTCTTATCCCGAGCCTGCCATGAAATCCTCTAGAGCCACCCCCTTGCATGCTTGTATCATTGCCTTCTCTTTATACAACGTGAAGTAAAGTTTCCGATAGGGTGAACTTAGTCTGCCTTTCCTATAGGGAGAGGGTCTTGCTGGGCTTATGAACAGTTTTTTGGCCTTTGAATTTGTCTATGGTCTAGGAGTGTTGGTGCGAACCTCATATTCTTCCCACTGGTTAGACCTATCTTCGCTATTGTGTTCTGTAATCTTCATCCTGTTCAAGAATATTCATACACGAGGACTACACAGTTGTAGAGCACACAATAATACGAATGTTGCAATGTAGACAAAACCATAGCAAACAACAACAACAAACAACAAGTAACAAACGATGAATGTCATAGTGGAACAACCCACTCAAATGATCAAGATAGTAGCAACAGTCAAGCATCTATAGAGTAACAACACACGGTAATGTCCATAAATAAAATGCACATGCAGCAAAGTTGAAGGCTAGAGAGGCATTGTCGTGGACTGTGCTTCCGCGTAGTTTTGCCACATATCTGATGCCATAGAATCACGTTGAGTCCACTGCGGCGACAATTGAGGCATCTGGATGAACTGTTCGTAGTTGTCGATAGGAGTAGATGGTTGTCGTCCACTGTCAAACTACTTACCAAAGGGGATCATTAGGAGTTATATCTATAATGAAGTTGTGCAACAATGAGCATGCTAGCATTATTCATGTTTGTTTCTTCAACAGGAAGAAGGTGGGGCTGCGTAAGACCGCGAACCTATTCTTCAGTATACCGAAAGCCCGCTTTATAATGTTTCTCGCTGATGCATGCCTCATATTAAATATCTCCTGTAGGTTTTGTGGCTCCTATTTCCCAGACCCTATTCCTTTAAATGGTACCTAGTACATCTATATGGTGTGAGGAATCCATCACAATTCATATAACTACCATCGCAAAAGTAGTAAGTCCCTATCATACGTGAAGGTTCAGTTTGTCGTTGTATTAGTATGCAAAAGCATGTACTCATATGAAAGTGCCATTTGTAGAACTGACCCTTTGGAACCTCGAGCCCTGTTGGTCAACTTAGCGCATCACGCAAGACCCGGGCATCCGTAGTCGAACCTTCCCAACCAGCGAGCATGTATACAAACCTACCTTTAATGTCACAAACACCTATGACATTGGTTCTTGGAGTACCGTTCCTGGTCCTGTAATGCGGCTGGTCTTCCGCAGGTGTATGTATTGGAATGTAAGTGCCATCTAAAGCGCCTAAGCATCCTTAAACACAAAAACAAATAATACGTTAACATACAATAGAGAGTTAACCACATATGGCTCCTAACCAATGCAATATCTATTACCTAGAAAAAGCTCTAGCGTCTATCAGTGCACTCAACATTAACAGGTGTAGGTATTACGATAAACCTGTCCTTCAATTTGTTCATTGTGCTTAGCACCTCATGGAATGTTGCGCTGATTGTTTAACCACTTCCCTAAAAATCTGTTTGGAGGGTTTGATTCTTCTGATGGTGTGCTAGAGTATGCAAGAAAATGGTTGTTTTTTCCTGAACCGACACATAATGATCATCCTTTAGGCCACCTTCGTCCCTTAACACCCGACACAGATCTATAAAGGCTAGCTTGTGAATCCGAAGGTGTGGAAACAATCTCTGTTGTTCCCATTAGTGAGCCTTTCCAGGAATGCCATATGTTCAAATATTTTATCTAAATTTAAGTATTCAGGCGTTCCATTTAGCTTACGTTTCCGTTGAACCCTTGCATATTCTTGTTGCAGCAACAACCCGACAAGTACCAACAGAATAACCCTCACAACATTGAAGAATGCAATGAATTTTGTATGGTCCATGACACGAACGCTTAAAATCCAAGGCATAAACGTAACTCTCAGCAAGTAACTTAATCAATGGACAAGCACATGAAAAAGAGAAACATTGAACAAATGGAAATGAAAATCTTTTAACATACTGAATGTCAAACAATCAAAGAACTACATAGCTGAAACCTAAGAAATTGGTTGACTACGGCACCGTTCCGAGTGATTTCTTGATGAATTCCTTTGAAACCCTAGATCCGAGAAGATTTATTGACTGGTTCGGAGTTGGGAGACAACTTTGGCAAAACCCTAACTACAGAAAGAGTGTAAGATCACCAAAAACAAAAACGAGGCCAAGAGGGTGAGGAAGATTTCCCAGAAACACGAATTTGGCTGGCGATAGGAGCATAAAGATGGCGGACGGGAGCGTTTGCCTCTGGTTAGGGTTTTAGAAATGGGTAGAATGCTCGAGAATGAGAAATGGTATTGAAGAGTAGCTATTTATATGATGGCATGGCCCATAATTTAGGCGACATATCGGGGGCAAAGATTATGTCTGCTTGGCAGGATTGTGCGGCCAGTTTTTAATGCAGATACTTTTGTTCGAATTAAAATCGGAAGAAATCCTGCTTTAGTTTTGGGTCGCGGGAACCTATCCCGTGACCCGAGAAAAACAATTGGCTACAAAACAATATCTATGTGCGTATAACTCTGGTAATACAACGTTTATCCTCCGCCTATAATTGTACCAAACGGGCCCTAAGAAGTTATAATGTAATATTTTTAAAATGTTAATATTAAGCTATTTTACACATTTTTTGAATACTCATTTATTTAGTAATTTTTATAAACACTTATGAAATTCTCAAATAAATTCTGTTACAAATTTTTTTCTACATTCTATATATTGTTTTAGAAAAATACAAACTCTCATATTTTTTTTTTTTGATAAGTAATCAGAATACTGGGTTTCAGAATCACAGATCAGGGTATCCTTTGGGCCTTCGGCCCG
>JAOWBN010193610.1:0-15446 GCA_028565015.1 Pinguicula moranensis
ATGAGGAAACTCAAAGATGTGTCCAACAGGGGGAGATCATAAAATCATGTACTCTTTTTTCTTCACTAGGATTTTTTCCCACAGGGTTTTTTCCTAGTAAGGTTTTAACGAGGCATGATATGATGGACATTCAAGGGGGATTGTTATGAATTATTGTGAATGTCACGTTGCAGACATAACATTTATGTTTGCATAGTGATGAATAATATTAGCATTTATTGTGAATAGTGATGAATAGTGTTAGCATTTATTGTGCATAGTGATAAATAGTATTAGTATTAATTGAATGTACGATTTGTTAAGAAAATTCGTGTATATAAAGAGGAGATGAGAAAAAAATAAAAATGAAGAAAAACAGAGCGGAGAGAAAGAAATTTCAGAAGAAAACTTGCCTTTATTAATTATTTGCACGTATCAAATTCTTTACTTTGTTTAGACAGTTTATTTATTAGTTCATAACAATTTTTTTTTCTACATTTTAAAGATGCCAAAATTGCTTCTAAAAAACATTGTAATTAATAGTGGCAGAACTATGATTATGACTTATGATAGGGGACACAAAACTTCAAAACAAGGACTAAAAATTATTTGTGGGAGAGGGCGCACGCTTCAAAATTTGCAATTTTCAATAATCTCTATAATTATAGAGTTTTGGGGATGCCACACTTTTCAATCGACCTTATACCAATAATTGGTTGTCTCATCTAGCCCAACACGAATAACAAAACTTCGATTGATCCCAAGCCTTCACCTACAACCAGGTGGTTCTCTGTATCTTGTTCAAAAGTTCAACTGTGTCCACTATATCCTTGTTGAAAATATTTCACATTTCAACCACCCCATATAGTCCAAAAAATAGCAACCCACAACATTTTCCACATATCCATATCCACACTAGTGGGCTACAAGCCCACAAAATATGAAAAATTTGCTCTAGGCTGGTTAGGACACATTACTTGGGTTGGATATGCAAACAATGTTCCACATCGGTAAGAAATAGGGAGAATCATGGTTATATTGTGAAAAATATTATACCAATGTGGAGATAAGTGATGTCCAATAGGGTTGTTCAGCGGAAGGCGGAGGTAGCCAAAATCAGCTACCGCTACCGACGGTAGGCGGAGGTGGAAGCGCTAGTGGATTCATTTTTGCCATCCACTATGTTAGCTGTGGCGGTTAGTGGGCGGTAGCAACGGAATTCTGGTACTGCTGCTACCTTTTTTTTTTAAAATTAAAATCTTACGAAAATATAAATACCGAAAAAGAGTCACTTTGACACTTTCTTTCTTAGCTTTGCAAAGGAAGAGAACAAACGATTCGAACGACTTGGCAAAACCCTCTTGGCTCTAATATTTGATTCTTCAATTCAAGCTCACTCACGAGTCACGAATAGGAAACGGTGAAATGCAAAACCCTTGGCCTCCATCTCACTCACTTTTTCAGTTTTGAGTTTTTACTTTTTCTTCGATTCGATTACTTATGCTTTCTATGCTGAACTTGTTGATTAATTTGAATATGATGTTTAGAGATTTGGGTTTAGTTTTTGGTTTAAACTGACTGTTCAATTTAGGGTTTCGGTTCAGTTTTCAATTTTTCATGTTAATGTGAATGTGATGTTTAGAGATTTGAGATTTGGGACTTTGGACTTGGGAGCTTGGTTTCATATTAAAAAGCAAGATTAACTGTATTTCGGACTTGGACCGCGAATAATTCTAATGCGATGCTAATTACTTAGGTTTAATTTGTTGATTAACTATCTGTCTTGACTCTTGTAGTCTTGTTGATTAAATGTTCAAAATTTTCATGTTAACAGTTAATATGCATACGATATGAAGTTAAAAGTTTAGAGATTTGGCTATTTGGGAAAGAGTATCAAATTTATTAAGCTTGATTTCAGATTTGGGACTTGTACCGTGGATGATTCTAATGCTCATTACTTAGGTTTAATTTATTGATTAACTTTTTTTTTATTTTAGCGGTAGTAGCAGAAACCGCTACCACTACCGCTATCGTAGCGATAGTAATGGTAGCAGAAAAACGGTAAACGATAATGTAGTGAATACCAATTTACAATCCACCTAAATAACAATAGTGGTAGATGATGAGGGATGTCTGGTACCGCTACTACCGCTTAACAGCCCTAGTGTCCGAGTTCCTTACAAGTTAATCAATAAATTACACCTAAGTAAAATAGAAGACTTTGAGCAAATATCAAAGTCCTTACAGAGCCTAGGTTGTGAGATCTGGGGTTGGATTTTAAGATCTGTAGTAAAATTGAGATCTTAATACTTTGGGATAAGAGATTTGTGATGTTTGGGTACAAGATTTGTTAATGAAAAAAAAGGGAAGACTTTGAGCAAATCTCACGCGTTGACTTGTGCCGTTGTTACTTTGACTGTTAATTTTAAAAGATTGAGTATTCCGGTTGTGATGATCTTGTAGTCGTTTGAAAGCCCATTGAGAGTGGAACAAAATACTCATAGTTTCATGGTCATGTATTTTAGGGAAGGGTCCACATTTCTTCAAATTAGATGAAAGTCACTGATGTTAGCGAAATTTGTACGCAGTCAACTTTGACCAATGATTGACGGGATTCTATAGCTCTGATTGCAACGATTATGATGCCATTTAGAAGCCAATGGAATGACTAAGGGAAGCCCAAAGGTATAGTGGTCAATTGTTCAGTGTTTGAGGCGAATTGTGCATAAATCGTGCATGGGTTTTAGGGTTTTGTTAGAGTATTTTTGGATTATTCAATTGGCTGAATTTTTTAAGCAATTTGTGGTAATTTGTGTGTTCCAATATATTGAGATATCTCTGCTTACTTGGAGTTGTAATTGGGACATTTGAAAAAACACTGTTAGTTGCTTGGTTTATTTTCTTGTAGGTATGACGAGATAACCTTTGTATTTTGGGTCAAGTTTGCGATGTGGCTGAGTCAAGATGAATGCAATCTTGACATTTGTGTTGACGGATGTGATTTAGGAATTGAAAAATTGAGGCTAGATAATGAAACCATGGTAGTTGAGAAGTCACGAAGGCTTGGAAGCTTTGGAGCTAGGGAAGACTCATGAAAACTTGTGTATTGTGGTAGCTTGGTAGAGTCAGCTAGTGTTCTAGGATCAATAATTCGCTTTGATAGTAAGAGTGAAAGTTGTTTGGAATAATTGAAGAAGAGATGTTTTCTTTGTGAGAAGTGTTCGTTTGTATTGGAGACCATGATCGTGTTTTGGGCAGAGTTTTTGTGTGATAAGGGAAATATGAGTATTTCTACTGTTGTGATGCTTGTTGGCTCCATGGGTGTGACGATGAAGTCTTCTTCTGTTTGGCAAGTTCAAAAGATGCTTGACTGGTGCATACTTCAGAGCTATCTTTGAGGGGGTGCTTAGAGAAGGAAACCAAGTTTGTATCTGAGCCATGCCCCGGAGTTAGTCATGTGGATGAATCCTCGGAATGCCGAACGAAGGTGGTGCCTTGTTTAACTCACGATGGGATCTATGAATGAGCTTTATTGGCAAGCGGTGTGCTCTAGATACTTCACATAAGGCTTATACTCGAATGCAGTGGAGAGGAGTTGATTTTGAAGGAGCAAGCCTATAGTTCACGATAGGATCCATGAATGAGCTCTATTAACAGGAGATGTACTTCGGATATTTCGCGTAAGGCGTGTGCCCAAACGCGGTGGAGAGAAATTGATTTGGATAGAGCAAGCTCTTGAGATAGATGATGCTCAGGGGCTTCACGTAAGGCGTATGCCTCAACGTGGTGAAGAAGAGTAGTTGATCTCGATGAACTGAGAATCCTTCCTGGTGAGTAAGATCGACGAACAGATGGTCGTTTGAGGGGAGGCTCGGTTGGCCTTTGCTAGAGATAAGGATTATTAGGTATGCAAACAATGTCCTACTTTGGTTAGAGATGGGGAGTATCATGGGTATATAAGAATGGACAAGTATCTTTATTGGTATGAGGCATTTTGGGGTAAAAGCCCAATAATAAAACTATGAGTGTTTAGGCCCTCAGTGGATAATATCATACCAATGTGGAAATAGGTGATGTCCAAGGTCCTTACGACTTGGTATCATATCCACCTATGTATAAATGTCCATACCTAATATGCAACTAATAGAACTAGATAAAAGTGTATTGTTTTTATATTGTGAGAGTACATAGATTTATATAAACTAATACGAGGGTAAAACTAGAAATAACTAAAAAAAACTTAGAATAATCTAGAACATGGGCTCAGACCCATACTCCAACATTTCCCCGTCAAGTTGGGTCGAAGATATGAACGAGCCCGAGCTTTCGAATGGACAACTGCAAGAGTCATGGGCCAATGGACTTGGTTAATATATCAACCATCTGATCTTATGATGTGACAAACGTTGGGAAGACAAATCTTTATTGGACTTTCTCACGAATGAAGTGAATATCAACCTCAATGTTCTTCGTTCTCTCATGAAGGATAGAGTCTGAAGATAACATAATAGCATACTTGTAATCACGGAACAATGTGGAAGAGTCTTATGGTTGGGAACCCCAACTCTTGAAGAAGAGAACGAAGTTACAGTAATTCACACGTCCCTTGTGCCATAGCTTAGCACTCAGTTTCAGCGGGAGACCGGGAGATAACTGATTGTTTCTTGTTTTTTCATGAGATAAGGTGACTCCCATGAAAGGTGCACAACCCTGAAGTAGAACAACGATCACTTTTCGGTCATGCATAATCAACATCTATAAAGCAAGAGAGTCAGGACTGAGCTCCTGATTCAAAGAAGAGGCCGAGCAGTTTTTCAGATCCTGGAGAATATAATAGACTACATCCATATGTGTTGTCATTGGTGAGTGCATGAACTGACTGATAACATTAACTGCAAAAGTGATATCTGGTATTGTGTTTGTCAAATAGATAAGACGGCCCACAAGTCGCTGATACACAGACGGATCTGGCAATAATTCTCCCATATCTACAAACAACTTCTTATTTGGATCCATAGGAGAGGAGGCAGGCATATACCCAAGCATTCCAGTATCCTAAAGGAGGTCAAGCATGTATTTTTGTTGGGACATGAAAATACATTGGTGAGACCCAACCACCTCAATGCTAAGAAAGTACTTAAAAGAACCCAAATCCTTGACATCAAAAGTCATCCCCAAGATAGCGCTTTACTAGGCCAATACTCTGTGCATCATCTCTAGCAATAATAATATCATCCACATAAATTGAAATAATGATACACTGACCTCGAGAATTACGACGAGTAAAACAGTTATGATCAGAATGACATTGAGTGAAGTCCAAAGTGAGTACCGCATTGCTAAAGCGACCAATTCATGGACGAGGAGATTAGTTCAACCCATAGATAGATTTTTGAAGACGACTTACTTTCCCTGAACACCCTTCCTTAGCCCAAAACCCCAGTGGTAAATCAATGTAAATAGTTTCAGATAAGTCCCTATTCAAAAATGCATTATTGACATTAAGCTGATACAAGGGCGACGAATAGGAAGTAGCAAGCGAGACAATAAGTCTAACACTAGTGAGTTTAGCCACAGGTGCAAAAGTTGTCCCAAAATCTATACCGAGAACCTGAGTGAACCCTTTAGCCATAAGTCGAGCTTTATACCTGTCAATCGTACCATCTGCTAGATACTTCACATTGAACACCCATTTGCAGCCAATAGTACGTTCCCCAGGGTAAAGGTCCACAAGTTCCCACGTCTGATTGCGCCGAAGAGCATCCATTTTTACTTTCATGGCTGCCACCCATTAAGGATGTTGTAGTGCTTCATGGACGAATCGGGGGATAGAGACTGAGTCAACTAAACTTATGAAAAAATGATGGGATTTAGACGGACCACAGTAAGATATATACCTGGAAATAAGGTGGTCAATGCAGTATGTAAAAGTCAAGCAATGGAGTGAATGTCGATCACGGGTATGATATCTTGGGACATATTAGTAGACATGGTTAGGGTTTGGCTCTGATACCAAATAGAATTCGATGAAAGTGTATTATCTTGATATTGTGAGAGTACTTGGGTTTGTATAGACTAATACAATGGAAAATTTTGAAATCACTAAAAAACTTAGAATAATCTAGAACATGAGTTAGACCCATATTCCAACACAACTATACATAAAAAGATCAAGTGGATGACATGAGTTAGACCCATATTCCAACGCCATTTTTACTTATGCTTTAATATCTTGAGTTTAATCTTGACTAGTTTACAAATTTAACTTCTGAGTTGTGGTTCAATATCTTGAATTTAATCTCTGTTTTACACTCTCTTTTTTGTTGGAACTTGTAAGTACCAATTATGTATATCTGTTAACATTTCTATCATTCTCTGTATATTATAATTGATAACATTTCCTTTCTGAAAACATTAAACATTTTTAAGTTTTCTGGTGGAACTTGGAAGTTTCTATTTTTTTTTGTTGGGAGTACTTTTGAATATCTGATCTTGTACTTTTATGTTTGTATTATCGCAGAGGTCAACCTCTCTTTCGGACATTGAAATAAACTTGATTTCGGATTTAGGCTTTGCAGTTTTTACTTTTGCTTGAATATCTTAACTCTGAGTTAAGTTTAATCTTGATTGATGACTGTGAACATGGCGTTTTCAATTATGTGAATATTTATGTAAATATTTATTTCACGCTTTGTATGGTGAATTTTTCCTTTCTGTTAACATTTATTTCATTATTTGTAATTTGTTTGGTGAAGTTTTCCTTTCTGAAAACGTTAAACATTTCATTCTTTGTATGATCAAGTCTCTGTTTTTCTGTTTTGATTACTTCTGAATCTCTGATCTTATAATTCTGCTATGTATTATCGTAGATGTCAATACCTCTTTCGAACATTGAGAGGGAAGAAGAAGATTATGATGAAACAAATGCTCAACAGCCTTAAGAAACACTTTCATCTTCAACATCCCGGAGAAAAAGGAAGAATATGGCACTACGGTCAAATGCCTGGCAACATTTTGATCCAATTATAGGGCCAAATGGTGAGAGAATGGGAGAGGCGTCGTGCAAGCATTGCAAAGTAATAATTTCTTACTATAGTAAAATCTCATGAACTTCTGGTATGCTGAAACATATACGGAAGTATTGTAATAAGATTCCATGTGGGCCTACTGTCGTGCACCATTTGACAGTAGTTTGGTAGACGATTCATTTTTATATGAATGGTACAACAAATGGAAAGTCAGCAACCCAACATACAGACAGAGTTGGAGTTGTACTTGTTTGTCAAGTCCAAGAGCTTTAAAGGTAATATTTTAGAATGGTGGAAGAACAATGCTGATAGGTATCCTGTGCTAGCTAGAATGATACGCGATGTGTTTGCAATACCTATATTGAAAGTACCCTTGGAAGCTGTGTTCAGCACAGGAGGCCGTGTCCCTAATTCTTATAGGCCCAAACTGGGCACAGGAATGGCAGAGGGTCTCATACCTACTCAAAATTGATTGAGGGCTTTCAGTGAGATGTCTTCTCAGGTTCATGATGTTGATTATGGCATAGAAGAACCAGATGCGTATGAGTTTGACAGAGGTGATATTTAATATTTATAATTTCATATTAGTTATATTTTATATTTATTTACTTCTGTTTTTAAGTCTTACTTAATTAAATGCTACTTATTGATTTTTATTTTATGCAGAGATTGCATCGAATCTTGAAAACATGTTTGGGGAGATCTGCCTCGACGACCTGCATATTCGAGATGATGATCATGCTTCCTGCAATAGAATCGAACACCTTGGATTGTCTTGCTTTCATGACTATGCTATGCCCATGATTATCTTACCGTTGTATTACTTTCATTTTATGTTTTTTGGGAATTCTCTTGCCTTGCATATTGTAGTTTTATTCTATTTGCTCAATGCTCATGATTATCTTGCATCTTAATCTTGGTGCATCCTTATTTTCTACTAACAACGTGCAAGGACTGAAATTTTTAAGATAGTTTGATAAAGGTAAGACAGTGGAAAACATGCTAAAGTTTATAGCTTGTGTCTTAATATTGTTTCGTACAAGTACACGTATTTTTATAGATGAAACTGAAAGTGAAATTGAATGATATGTTTATTTCTTAACATAATCCTTCTTTCAATACAATAGAGGGGTAGATATAGGAAGGGAAGGGGTAGAGATCGTTTACTAGATGGTAAGAACCATGGCTCACGATCCTTACCATTTTTATCTCTATCCTTGATTTTACGGGATGCTAATATACGAATGTACCTTAATAGACTAGATTAAGGAGAGAACACTAACTATTATGAAGCAAGGAGTTGATAATGTACTTCCTGACGTTATTGAACAAGATGAGTGATAAATGGAAAAGAAGGCTCAACATCTGGAGGAATGGCTGTGAGAAGTTGTTGTAGAGTTTGGTTGTGGAACAAAGGCCTAAGTTGGGTAGTATAAGTACAACAATGACTCTTGTTTTGTGAATCAGAATCAGTTTTTGATCACAATACCTTGAAATGGAGAAATGATATAGCGCACGACCCACGCACGATCCACTCATCTCTTGCCATGTGTCATCCCCTTTCTTTATTATCTTTTTATTCCTCTCGTTTATCTCTTCACTGCTGATGAGTCCCATTTTCTTGCGCTCGGCTTCCCTCATCTGTTCTTTTGGTTTCAGGAATCTGAAAGGTGCTGAGGCAGTCAAGCCTTTCGTCCAATTCAGTACGCCTTCTTGGTAAACCTTTGAACGCTTCAATGTCTGTCTCGTCTTGATTTTTCCCTTCTCCTTTGCTGTTCCACTGACCGAACATCTCTGCGAGAGCTGGTAACCGAAGTAACACAAGGACGATTTCAAGGGATTCAATTTCTTCAAGTAACACAAGGATGATTTCAAGGGATTCAATTTCTTGATAACAATTGAGCAGGCGAAAGTGGAGATAAACGAGAGGAATAGAAAGATAATAACTAAAGGGGATGACACATGGCAAGAGATGAGTGGGTCGTGCGTGGGTCGTGCGCTATATAATAACTACTTGAAATGTGATCATTGCCCAGCAGTTGGGCTCGCTCTAGACAAGTGTTGGCATCGTAATTTGGAATCTCGAATTTCGTGGTCTCATTTAACCATCCTAATATAATGTATTGGTAGTTGCCAGTTGGGGTTAGTTCTTCGGTGCAGCCATGCAAGGAAATATCTCAAATCATGCTCAAATTTTATGGTTTTCAATCTACAAAAGTTTATGTTTGAAATTTGGCTGCAGGCTTACACTTTGGTATTTGTAATTTTATATTTCATGGCACATTACTACAAATTTATGTTCTCATTTTCGTTTTGTCCCGTTCATATCTCTATCTTAAATTTTAAAAATGGGACTTCGAAAAATTTTCGTTCCCTTCCTGTATTCTCGAAGTCTCAAATCCTGCTCCCAAAATCCTTAATGGCCATGTCAAAGTCTTGATGTGAAACTGTTCTTATCCTCATTCCCTTTAGCTAAAATCAGGGAGCACATAAAAGTATTGATGTAACTGAGCTAAGAATCCAATTTATCTTTTTGTCCGTTGGCTTTTCGACGCGGTTTTTTTTTCTTGTTTTGCTTCATCCAGTGAATTCCTTAAGGCCACCTGTCCATGTAAAAAGGCAAAACCACTAATGCACACTACCTTGGATTTTGTCCTCATATTCGCCTGGATAGATACCTGTACAAACCTGAGGAACCTGCCAGAGCTGAACTGTCTTATATAATGCATGTGTTCCAAGCTTTTTGCAGAGGTCTATTCTATGAGTGGAGGTTCATTTCAAAACTAGGGTTTGAAAAAGAATACTGAGGTACTGCAGTTGCGGCATGTATAAATGGAAATAAAGCAAGGCTCGAAAGAAGAAGCAGCAGCAGCTTGCGAATAAGGGCTCTAGGACTAGTGCCACTCACTTTTCCACCACCACTCTCAGAGGCAAAGATGATTGGATATCTTATTTTCTAGGCTGCGGGACAGGTTCAAATAGTTGTGGCATTTGAAAGGCACTTTATGTGCTCTTTGCGAAGATTCTTTCCCAAAAATAGGTAGAATCAAGAAATTAGTAGATAAATATACAGTAAATGTAATGGTAAAACAAATCAAAGCCCTTTTAAAGATTCTAGGTAATTTCATTTGTGGTAACAACGGACTGAATGTGGCGGAGGAGGGCAAGACCCCACCCCCTATTTTTTATTATTAAAAATTAGTTTATTTTTTTAAAATTATAATTTTAGTAGAGTTTGCGATTTGAGTGATTTTCCTCTGGTAGGTGAGCTAATATTCTTCTATTGGAAGGGACGTGGAGTCAAAAGAGAATTAGCCACAGGAGGCAGGCCCTTGCCTAGCTTATTGGCTACTATTTGTTTATGCGCACATATCATTGTCCTTGAATAAATTTGTCGTTGCTTGGCATTTGTATCTACATCTATTTTGACTGTGTGTGTCTATCTATATTCACCATAAATTCCAAAAAAACAAAAACAAAATTTAAATGTAGTCCATGCAACTATTCCTCAAACATGACCTAATCATTTTTGTTTGATGTTCAGTGTTCGTTTGTAGTGTTGTTTTTTAGGTTATGTTGTTCTTAGTGTTTGCTAAGATGACATAAAAAAAATGGGGATAAGGAATTAAGATGACATAACAATCTCTTCAATCACGCCCTCTTAAAAAATCACTAAAAACGAACACTGAATTACTTTGGCACGTCTTATAACTGGATTAGCTGGGATTTCTTGTGTCTGCCAAGAGCTAAAGGAGGTCTGGGTATTGCGTTTGATGTTCAGTGTTCACTTTTAGTGTTGTTTTTTAGGTTATGTTGTTCTTAGTGTCCTATGCAGCATGTCAGTGTACTTTTTCTCCCTCTATATGACCCCAAAGTCTATTATTAAGGAGATGAATATTGCCTGCCGGAATTTCTTATGGCGTTCGAGCTACTCTATTCGCCCGTCTTATAACTGGATTAGATGGGATTTCTTGTGTCTACCAAATGCTAAAGGAGGCCTGGGTATTTTGGAATTTAAACTCTTTTAATCACGCCCTCCTTGCCAAGTGGGGGTGGCGGCTGAAATCAGCTAACGGTGGCTGTTGGTGCTGATAGTGATTGGATTAATCTTCCCCATGCACGACTCTCCTCTCGTTGGTGGCGGGATCTCCGGAAGATTATATGTACTGAGGAGTGGTTCAACAATCATTTGGTGCGGGTTCTTGGAGATGGCAAGCGCACCAGATTCCAGGAGGATTACTGGCTTGGAATGGGTGCACTAGCACGTCGTGACAATCGGATGTATAGCCACGCGGGGGACAAAGGGAGTACGGTGGCAGACAAATGGGAATGTGTGGACAGGTCTTGGCAGATTCGTTGGATATGGCGTCAACCGGTGAGCCGGCATGGTGTTGCTCTCGTTTGTGCATGGGAGGTAGAGCTCCGTGACTCGCATCCGAGAGCGGGTCCAGATTGGTGGCATTGGGAAGCTTCTTCGTCGGGAATCTACACGGTTAGAAGTGGCTATCGTATGTGTTCGATGGACCGCGAGGCTGCGATATTACCACAACCCGATATTTCGACGATCTGTGGTGTTCGCTCGCCATTCAACGTCATGACTTTCTGTTGGCACCTTTTACAATCATGTATCGCAATGTTTGAAAACTTGATATATAGAGGTATGATTTTCCCTTTGGATATGCCGGATAGACAAGGAGACCGTGACCCACCTTTTCTGGACATGCCCACGTTCTTACGAAATCTGGTCGATTGTCTATACTTGGATGGGGTACTCCTATGTGGGCCATCTCTTGCCGATAGCACATTTTGAGGAGCATATGGGTCTTTCTCCTACTCTACAGGTCGCGAACTTTGGAAATCCCCGTGGCACTGGACGGTTTGGACTCTCTAGAACACCATGAATGATTTGAGATTTCGAAATGGGGTCTTCGGACACGACAAGTTCATTGAACAAATCCAGGTGCAAACATGGATATGGTATACCTCGTTTGAAAAAATGAGTAGTATGTCTACTTTAACCGATTGAGTACGACATCCAAGGTTGTGTGTTAGTTCGTTTTTTTCACCTTGATGTGAGGTTCTGTAGTGGGATGATCGCACCCTGTTGAGGGACGATCATTGCTAACACTGTGAACATAACTCGTGATTCAATTTAATTTTCATTACCTACAAAAAAAATAATCTCTTCAGTAACCTAATCCCCACACCCAAAAAAAAATTAACTCTAACCCGCAACCAAATAAACAGGATTAATCAATCTATTTGAGGTCTAGTAATCAGATCAACTTCTCATTACATTTCCAAAGATGGAGGACATGGAGTCAAGTTACAAGAACCAGAGTACTTGTGGATGGACCACATAATCAAAAGATTGTTGGTTGCAAGGTGATTTTTTTCAGGTGAAAAGACGGGCATTTAGAAATTGGAGAAGTTTAGGTATAAAGCGAGCTCGATTTCTAAGGGGTTCACACAACCATAAGAAATTTATTTCAATGAGATCCACTCGCAAGTGGCAAAGCATGCGTTCATAAAAGAGCTACAAGCCACTTCATGTAGAGTTGGAGCAATTAGATGTGAAGACAACATTATGCCAAGCTTGAAGAACGAATCTTTATTATTAAACCATTAGAATTCATCAAGGATGGAGATAAAGAGAAGGTATTCTTACTCAAAAAATCTATATAGGGCTTACAGCAATCTCCTTTACAATGAGTTCATGATGAAAAACAAGGTCTTCATAGTGACATTGATAGTTGTGTTTATGTTACATAAGGCCTTGGTGTGTTCCTATTATACATACATGTCATGTGTTTTTGCAAACTTTGTTGGGTGTCGGTGATTTCTCTATCCCCTATCACCACCTATGGTGCTGTGGCGGATCATTTAAAGTTAACCACATAAATATCTCGAAAGATTGATAAAGTCAAACAAAGTTTGGGAACCAATTCGCTATATTCTGTAATAAATTTGGCTAAATTTGGTTGGTAATTTGAGTACTTGTTTTAGTAAAATCTTCTTTTACAAACAAATGAGTGGTGCCATACATTATATGAATCAAACTTGAGAATTTTTCGAACTTTATAAACCACCCTCCAAGTCTACATGGTATAGTATAGACTCGTGAACTAGTAATATATTCTCCAAGAGAATCTCCATCTAATTGAAGCAAACATCCTCACTACCCTAGCCCTCACTCCACTCCTATAAAAATAGTTTCCTGTAAGCCTACGAAAACAACAATAACAACACAATACGATGAATTACTCCTCAAACAGTAGTTGCACTCACTATTCCATCACTCAGCATTCTCCTTCCCCCCCAAATATCTTCACTCCAAGTGATTTAGACATGGGATTTGATGACGACGTTTATCTCCAATTCCTCAATCTCTTCGAGAATGATAATGGAGGATCAAAAGTTGCTGCTGCTGATTCCGATGAGGCCCTAGCCGGAAAAGGTTGCCCGAAAAAAGACAGGCACACCAAGATACACACCGCACGGGGGCCGAGAGACCGTAGAATGAGGTTGTCACTCGATGTGGCGCGAAAGTTTTTCGACTTGCAAGACATGCTTGGATTCGACAAGGGGAGCCGAACAGTTGACTGGCTGATCAAGAATTCGGGGAGCGCCATTAGAGATCTTGCAAGAGTCCGGAGAGGTGAATGTCTTGTGGATGGATCACAGGATAAGTTTTCATTCAACGCCACAATGGAGGTTGCGGAGCACCGTAGCGGAGCAAAACGGCCAGGGAAGAGAGGTACGTACATAGGCCGAGGGCAGAGACAAAATGGTAGAGGGTTGGTGGTGGTGGTGGATGGGGGTGAGGGTGGAGTACATTTTAGAAGGGTCAAGTCAAATTAATTATATATATATATATATATTTATTTATTTTTATATATTTTCCTTTCAAAACATATGCACATGTACCTTTTTTAGAAAATTTTGCGGTGCAAAAATTGTTTTTATTTCTTTATAAATTGGTTTCTCTTTCTTTTCTAATCCGCATGGCCCATTACATAAGGTATAGTGTCTCGAACCGCCCCTGTGGCAAGTGAGTCGCGGAGGATGGCGAGAGAAAGGGCGAGAGAGAGAACCTGCCAAAAGAGATGGCTACGCGAAATGAACATGAAAACAAGTATTTGGGAGGAATAATTCACAATGGAAGATCCAAGGCACCAGCTTTGGAAGACAAGATCCTCCAGTGAACTGGCAGTGTAGAATCATTTATGTTATATTCAAGTAAGATTCACATCAACTTAAACTTAACAAACAAACATAGATGAATATTCAAATCTTATAGTTAGTTGATTTTAACTGTTTTCTTTACATTTCAATAGATGCTACCTTGTTGTCAAGGTTTCATCATGCTAACAAGTAATTTTGAACTTTTTGTGCAACAAAATCAGCTGGCTGAGAAACAACTCTGCGGAAGGACATGGGAAGACCTACAACAGTTCCAATCAATCTGAATAATTATGTAATGTCATTTATTCCTTTATTTGGTAGCATTGTACTGGTGAAACGATAGATTATTGTTAATCTTGCTAATTGAGGACCTTCTCTATCTGTTTTTTTTTTATTTTATTAATCCAAATTTATAGTAAAAAAAAAATAAAACAATTACAATCATTTTTACCAAAACGATGCCTCTCCCTCTGCGAAGAAATATTTACAACCTTGAGGCCATATATGATATAATCAGTTCAGTTATCCAATCTCCAATGGAATACCCAAAAGTGTATTCCTTCGCCTTTGTTTTCTCTATCTAATTGCATGTATTTGTACATTTAATCTAATTTATAAGCAAAATGCGCTTTCGTTACCTAAAAGTGTATTCTTTCGCCTTTGCTTTTTCTTTTTTTCGGGAAAAATTCGTATGTATATAAATGTATATATATATATATATATATATTTCCAATGTTTTCATATGTTGTAGTCAGTCTTCCCTATTTACGCGCACTCAAACGTATCACTCTGCGGATCCTCCTTAGAGCTAACACGGGCTATAAATTAGGTTAAATTTTGAAAAAAAATAAAATTTTAGAGAGATTATAGTTGCATATCTTAAAGATGGGAAGAGATTTTTGAAGAATAGAGGAAGATGAGATGAAGGGGATGGTTTTTCTTTTTGAAATCTCTTTTTACAATTAAGGGTATTGTTATCATTTTAGTAGTTAAATATTAGTGCAACCACTAAAAAGGGTCTTTTGCTATAAATTATTGAATGACACGTTGCCCACATAACATTTATGTCAAATAGTATTGCATAGTGATGAAAAGTGTTAGCATTAATTGAATGTACGATTTGTCGGAAAAAAATCGTTTATAAAAAGAGAAGATGAGAAGAGAAATAGAGAATACAGAGACAAATTTTGCCCAAAATTCAATGAAGAATGTATAAATGAATTTTGTTCAAGATGATTTTCTTGATAACAAATT